>JWHW01016986.1:153445-171884 GCA_000931545.1 Papilio glaucus | reverse complement strand
AGGTAGGCAACGTATCTGCAAGACATTTGCTCGTTGCGGATATCTATGGGTAGCGCTCACTTAACATCAGGTGATCCGCTTGCATGTTTGCCACCTTCTTCCGTAAAAAAAAGTTGGGGCGAATTGCTAGTACGGTCCTTATTGTAATATACTTAGGGCTAGGAATTCTTGTTATTTTGTATTGTTCAATCAACAAAGAATTTATTCTTCAATTACACAAAATATTGAATAATATAAAAATGTATTTCTTGCAAATTTTGTTAAATTAATATAAGCAATTGGTAAGCAACGAGCGGCAGAGAATATCAGCCCGCTGATAAATGTATTATAATTGCTATTGTTATTTTTGGCTGAAGTTATCTCCGTTGACCGTAAACAAAACATGGTACCTCAAGCAAAACAATTGATTTTCTATTATCTCGAGCTTCATATGTTGTACTAGCTGGCCCGGCAAACTTCGTTCCGCCCTATAATTAGTAGATGGTTCGCTTTTTTGTAGAACTATTTATGGTAAACATTTCCATAATACATTATATATGTGTAACTCTAACGGTTTTTGTAGCGCAAACCAGAATATGGCATATGGCGGAATTTTTTCCTCTTCACTTGTCACTTATCGTTATATTTTGAACAATTCACACAATATCTTTATAAATTATAACCTATATGTTATTCTGATGTATAAGCTATATTATTGTAAAGTTTCATTAAAATCCGTTCAGTAGTTTTTGCGTGAACTAGTAACAAACATAAATACAAACATTCGCATTTATAATATTAGTTGGATTATTAATTAATAATTAATAACTCAAGGAGTGGTCTCTAAGAAGACTGTGTTTTGACTATAGGTATACTTTTATGGAGCATTTTTTTTAAATATCACCCTGCCAATTCCGCAAACAAATTCTTATCATATTGCTTTCCTAAAGGCGCCACAATATCTGATTTGGCAATTAACCATTAACAACTATCATCGTGGTTTATCATTTTCGCGCCACGGCTAATAGGGCCCTTGCACACGACGCTTTTTTGTGCACGATTTTGATAAGCATGTTATCTACGTCACAACGCGGTCGACAGTGCTGCGTTCACTAGGCATCCTAAGCGCTTTCTTCGCGCGTCCTCCGTGCGCACAAAAAATGTCGTGTTTTTATGATAGAAGGTGGCAAGTGAGCAAGCGGGTCGCCCGGTGGAAAGTGATCGCTACCCATAGACATCAACAATAAGTAAATGAGTTCCAGATGCGTTCTATCTTTAATGAACAGAGGAGAGAATGGACAGGAAAAATCATGATTTCGTTTCCTATCCATCCCTAATCGACTCCTCTTACCCTTCACATCCTATACCTATTAAGCAAAGATGGGAAAGGGACGAGGACTGCTATAGGGCCTCCAGCAACTCACTCATCAGACGAAACGCAGAAGCAAACTTCAGTTCTGTGAGATCGTGGTATTTCACCGGTCGAGCTGGCCCTGCAGTGCAACGGGCACTACCACTGTTAAAAAGTGTGCAAAGATCCATACGATGGAATAGAAGACGAGGACTATAGATAGCTACATCATTGTTGCAAACTACTATATGTATCCCTTGCAGTAGCGGCGATGACATTGCCATCGAGTCAATAGGTGTGGTGGGATGGTGGGGCGCGGGTGGCTCGACACTGACCGGCCTCACGAGTAACTCGACAAACCTGTTTCCGCACTGCACTAGAAGTAACGACAAACATGTTACAATTGCAATCGCCCCACACTTGACGGGTCTCAACTTCTCAACTTTTAGAAATGTGTGTTGCAAATCTATGTGGCAGTATTAGCCTATCACCTACGTCCTATGTGATACACAGTTAGCAGTTCTCGGAAACACTAAATAGGAACACTAGCGCGTGTTGAGTTGACAGCCCAACCGAGGTTTCAGGGACCGTTGGGACACAGTCACTCCACGGAGCGTCCGCCGAAGCGACCTAAGAGCTCGGCGACCTCTCAGTCCTGTATACTGTATACATCCAATATACTGTAACGGTACGCGCCGAGGCTCCCGAGGGGACCCGATCTAAGTTAGTGCGCTTTGCAGCCTCAAGTCCGGTGTAGCTGTAGAAGCCTCCTGTAGAAAAATAGAGTCAGTCACCATACAAAAAAAACTGTCGTTATATAACACGATATACGGTGCTGTCTATATGTATGCGATAAATGTATATAATAAGAAAGGCACATAAATCGCCTCGTGTGTCAACACACTAAATGACGATCAATATTTTTTACGTACGTGTGTACCTATGGGTGTCAGGGCCGCTCGATATAGTTATAGGAACGATATTTCTATCAGTGTTGTATGTTGCAATATTTTTGAGTATTGCTGTTGTTTTTTCAAACTATATATACATGAATAATCACCAAAAAATTAGTCTAAATTTCTAATGTACCGATTGACTTGAGAAAGATGCTGGTCAATGGTTGGATGTCAACGTGCACTCCGACATAGCACTCATACGAAGTTAAAACGATGTAGTTTGGCAATTTTGCGCAATAACTTTCTAATTCATAGTCTGTGTTATTGTGGTGGTTATGATAATTGTTAGCAAAGTTCGTTCAGTGGAAGTGTGGAATAAAAAATATCCAGGCAATTGTATCAACCATCATAATTACGTATTAACAAATTTTGATGCAGGAATTCATTATTCTTAACTTTTACATTATATTTCAGCTCTAAACTTTTTTTTACGAAGATGTTGTATCGATTGCAGTACTAATTAATTATATTTAGTTTCTTTATTTTATACCGACTTCAAAAAGGAGGAGGTTATCATTCATTCATTATTCGTGTGTATGTTTTTTTTATGTTTGTTACCTCAGAACTCCGCTCCTGGTGAACCGATTTCGATGATTCTTTTTAGTTCGAGAGTCCCATTTATTTTAAGTCAAAATCCCACTGGTAGTTTTTGAGTTATTCTTAACAATGCATAATATGACAATGTTGAATTTTACCTTCTTGTCTTACGTTGGCTAAACTGTAGGACTTACATTAAAATGATGTATGAAATAATTGTAGCTCTTTATATAAGCTAAATAAAACTCCGCGATGACATACATCTATCTTCTATAGTTGTCTCACAATAACCATTTTTATCTTAGGAAACATTAATTAAAACGCACTCGATACTTACTACGCGATTATTCGTATTCGGTATGAATCCTTATCCATTTAAATGTCTTTGTTATCAAGAGAATTTAATGTAGATTATAATTGTTCCTTGAACTATATCATTCTGACCAATAGTTTAGAAGATATCAAAAGTTTAAACTACAAAGTAAGTAAAAACTTTGCGCAAGTGATTTCAAAAGCCGCGCAGTAGACGGCCGGGCTTAGCGATGTGTTTATTACTATGTACTTTTGTTTATTATCTTTCTTTGATTGTCGCTGACACCGACTTCAAAAATAGATATGATTAAGAATTGATTCTTATGTTTAATTGCGTAAAATTATTTTATACTTATAAGTGCATTTCTTGGTTTTGAATATAGTTTTTTTGAAGTCGATTTTGTTTTTGTTTAAAAGTTTTGCTAGCTGTAATTATGATAATATAAAAGAAATACAGTTCCTATATATCGGCCATCATTATCACCTTTTATCAATTAATATTTTTCTTTCGATATTCGTAATTTATCTAGACAAATTCTTCTCTTATCTTTTATTGTTATCTTATCTATGCCACCAGTTGATTTTAAAGTTTCATAACTTTTTTAGCATTTTAAAAATGGCGCAGCTCAGGTAACAGGAACGTGTCCCAATGGTTTACGTTTTGTCGACTTGGTATTCTTCGAGTGAAACGTGATATTAAATTTAATTGTGGTACTAGACTTGTACAATCATAAGAATTAACTTGTACAATCATAAGAATTAACTTGTACAATCAGAGATAGTGCGAATGCCATAGTTGTAATATACAATAATATATAGAAAGGGCAATAAGTCTAGTCTGTTATTCACTATAAATCTGTGACAGTCAGTTTGAATGTGTTGGATGGAATTTGTAGAAAAGAAGAGGGCATGCTTTGGCATCTCACTCTTCTAGTATTCCGTAAGGTTGTGGATCTACACCGAACAAGACGGCACGTACTCTGTTTTTTTTTAAGTCCTAAATAAAATTAGGAGCATCAATACGGGTTCTTCACTTACCAAGAGGGTTTGGTTCAAACCTGGCAATTAAATTATTGACTGGGCAACACTTTTACCACTGTCCATTCTGGAATTTTGGATTAACTACGGGGTAGGCGGAATTATCCTTTTGCGTCTATTTGCTCAGTGGTGGCGCTGGACTATCTATCCAAGTCTTTGAACCTATGTCCAACTGTGGACTTCAATTGTTGGTACATCAATGGTGATTTATTGTTACAATGTGAGACAATGGGATAAGAAACTAGGTGTGTATTAATTAATTTGTTCAAAGTTATCTAAATCGGAATCCTATTGTATCCAATGGGGCATTCTCTGTAGCCTTTTTCGGACCTGAATTATATCAATGAAAGGCTCTGTCAACTTTTTAAATAGACATCCTATTATAATGAAACTCCACAATTGAATAATGGCTTCATGATGCCAATATTATTTAATTTAAATATATCATATAGTCTGTGGCACGGACTGCGAAACATGCTCAACATGGTCGTGGGTTCGATCGACTGGTGAAATACCACGACCTTACAGAAGACGTGAAGTAGACGCTTCTGCGTTTAGTCTGATGTGTGAGGTGCCGGACTTCGAACTTCAGTCCTTCTTCTTCTTCTCTTCTTCAGTCTTCTCCAATCCTATCTAGGAAGGGAAAAAGTATTGGACGGGGAGGGGATGCAAAAGAAATATCCTATTTATGCCCGCCTCTGTTTATTAAAGTTATCTGCAACTCATTTGCGTGTTGCGGATGCCTATGGAACAAATACTGATTTTTCTGGACATTTTTGGAGTGTATTCTAGTACTGTGATCTCCATGGTCTAATAATGGGTGACCCACAAGAAACAAACTTGGTCGTCCCCTTCTGTTTTTTATTTCGTAATTTTATACGATAAATTACACACAAAATATTTGTAATATTACAAAATCTGGTATCACATTTAGATAACATTTTTATTTATAATGAGGTGATAGGTTTGCTAGAGGCCGTCAAGGAGGTTATATCCTATTATACATTAACTGTAACAAAACAAAGAATAATATTTAACATCTAGTCACTTCTATATTTTTTTGATCTATGCTTGAGGTCGTTTGCAATCTCAGAATAAGAAATCTATAGTTCTTAGTCTGAGTTGCAAACTCTAGCCAGATTCTAGGTGACAGGCAGAGACCATAGATATTAGCCAGAGATAAATGTAGGTTAAGATGTTTTTTTTTTAAAATAATGCTTCGTAATGTCGAGCATCATAGTTTGCGAACAAATTTATTTTAACCTTCGCGGAGGTCAAGTTGCTGCGAACACTGGAACAAACAGCAACGCAAGTCGCATAAATTTACATAGAAATTTGTCTAAAATAACAATAGAATTTTTGATTTTCCCAAACTAAGTGGGGAACATACACAAAAATATTTTTTATTTAATACTTCTATATAAAATAACATTTATATTAATGTTACATTATTATTATTAACTAATGTTTCGTCCTGTCTTCACACGGATAGCAAAGCATGTGCGCTGACATTTTAATTGGTCGTCTTACCTTGGTATAACGTTTTTTCCAACACATCTCTCATATTTCAGCTAATTTATTGAAACACCTTAATGAACTACATACCTAAATCTTTAGCATAATTCATTCCAGCTTATTGTTGATAACCTAAAGAGGCTCTACAAGATCACATCAGAAATTATGTGATCCAAAGTAGAACCAAAGCGACATTGCCCAAAGAATTGCAAACCCTAGAACCTTGTGCTCCGCCACACTTAGGAGGGTGGAATTGAACCCTGTGCTGGTCCAAGTTTTGACGGGGCAAGGGGGGGTTCTCACAGTATCTGCACAGGTTTAAATTTTTAATTGTGTTTTCACTGTAACAAGTCATTTTTACTAGGATTTTTTACTGTTTTTTATAGCACTTTTTAATAATAATTTGAGATGTGTACATATTATTTAAATAAAAGACTCCTGAAAATATTATTTACCCGTAGGTAAGGTCCTTGACCATTACAATGTGAGGGGAGCGAGAGTGCGGCAAAAAAGCCGCCAAAGAAACCCTTAGAACCACGAACAGATCGACGCGACGCTGATCTTCCACAAGATGTACTGATGTCTGGATGACGAGGTAACGGAAGCCCACTGGAGACCGGCAGATCAGGGGACCGATCAATGGTCCAGCAGTGCACGAATGTCGGCTGAAACAATGGCAACTACGATTGTTGATAACCGTATGGAAATTCGTTCTAAGCTTTTTGACCTTATGGTTTTCACGTAGACAGATAGACAAATCTGGAAAGTGGTTTTTACGGATAACTTTAATTATAGCGGCCGTAACAACTTTGTTGGTGCACGCTTGCCTCATTTCGTGCCACGACCTCATAGAAAATCGAGGGCACATAAATCCTCTATGGTTTTCTTATACGTTTTCCTTTACCCTTCTTTTTCTTTACTATAATTGTCAGTACGGCCGTAGTCCATAGTGTAATAGGTTTTGAATACAATTTTTTGCTAACGCTCCTCGGACATATAATATATGATATATTATTAGAAATAGTTTACTATTTTTTCTTCAAATCATTTCAGATAGCTTCAACTTGTGCTTGGACATGTTCACGACTATAGTTGGATAGGATTCGAACCCATGACCATATTGTGCACGTTTCCCAGTCCGTGCCCTTAACCCTTAGGTTATTGGCGTTGTATTAAACATTTTTTAAATTATTGTCTTAACAATATTTATACGTATAACCTCTAAAAGCAACAAAAACATATTTAATAACACAGGTATTATTATCAGTACCGGAATAGGTTGAAGGTAAGGTATTTTATTTATCTTTTAATCTTTTATACCTTCGTCACTTACGTATCGAAATTTGGTCTAACTTAATACTTTAATATGTTACAATTATGTTATAACTTATCTCACTTAAAGCGACTTTTGAAATAAGTGAAAGTGGGTCTGACTTCGTTTTTTTTTTATGGAATAAAGCGACAAACGATCAAGCAAGGTCACCTTGATGTTAAGTGACCGCTTCCCATAAGCATCCGCAACAAGTGAGTCACAGACGCGCTGCCTACCTTTGGAGAGAGGAGGGGATAGACAGGAAAAAAGGATATCCTTTTCTATCTAGAAAACAGATAGAAAAAACGAAACCGCTATCTCTGTTTAACCCAAAAGTAATAGAAGACGTGAATGTTTTATTAAAAACTTTAATCTCGTTCTCTGTTACATTTTGTCTGATTAGCAGGAAGCAAGGACAATCCATCGAGCTAGGTCTCAAAATATGATATCGGGAGAAAATTACACTCCATAAACCAGAATCGTTTTTTTTAAACAGACAACAAACAACTTATCACTAGATTTAATGGTAGAAAATTTATTTATTGCTTTACTTTGCTAACTTAGCATGTATAGAAATTTAGGCTGAACACAACAGTTATCGGGTGAATTCAATATAAACGTACAAAAATATGTTTTTTACGACAAATATTTGAAATGCACAGCTTCTCTCAAAATTTTTTTTTGTATATAATCACTTTTTAATTTTAGTCCACAGTCAATAATGGTTAACAGGATCGGCACAGGTCGAGTATTTTCGTCTACTGCAGCCAGACTAGATAGAGCGCATTACAGCATATCCAAAGCATAACAAATTCTTACTTACTGATGCTAAGTGACCACAACTTACTCAAATATCTGCAAAAATCAATTGGAAGAGTTATTATGTGATACTTGCTTTTATGGAGAAAAAAAGGAAAGTGAAGAAAATACGAGAAATAACATAAAAATGCGATCAGAATCGGACTGGGTTTGTGATGCTTGTATGTTGAATAATACCGAGGTACGCATTTAATAGTTATTTTAAAATTTAAACGCTATGTACAGTACATCGCGATTACTAAGTATTTGTAAATGAAATTATCTAGGTGATAATTTTTGATTTTATTATATTGGCCGACAGCAACATCTACGTCTACTAGTTTAAGATCTATTTTTGCTCGCCCGCGCTCGACCGGCTAGCTTCTCTGTGGAGCGAACACGCGGTGGAAAGCGCTTTACGCTTGTGCCAACGCTATATAAAGCGGTAGACGTCTGCCGAAGCGCTATTTGATAAAACGGTACACGACCAGTGCGTCGCTCCGTTTGTCCGTCTAAACCGGTCTTCGTCAACTATTCTGACAACAAAATGGCTTCGAGAGATCCCGCGTCCGATCAACTTGTGAACTACAGCAAATCCGTAAAGGTAGAGTGCCTTTAATGCATTAAATGTTTATAATAATCACATTATGTGGCTTGTTGCACGCTGTAGTAATAAAGTTTTTGTCTAATCACAAGTCATTGTTTATCAATTTGAACTTTGGTCATTATTACTTAATAGGGAAAATGTTTTGATCTACGCTAAGCCTATATTATTATTCAATTATATATATATGCTGTACATATATATGTTTAGTTTATACATATGTATACATTATTTATATTTGTATATTATTGTGTTGTGTGTGTTAATAAATATAAAATTAAATTTTATTATATCAAGACGATAATACTCAACTGTTAACTTTATCGAGTGTTTTAAGAAACATCTACTTATAATACAATTATAATTAAACGTGATAAGTTGGGATATAGACCAAAGTTTGATTTGTGATACACTTGCTATGCGCAATGCGACTTAATTCTTCAGAACTTACGTTTCAATTCAATAAAAAATTAACCTTTATTTAGCTGATGCATAATATTTCTATTAATTATAATACATGGTCGTCGGGTACTCCTTACATCGCCTTTTGTTTTTTATGTCACTAATCTAACAAAATATAAGTTCTTTTGAGATAATTATACAACAAAATCTGTAATAATATCGATCTAGAAACTAATGGGATGTTAAGATTTTTATAAAACCAAGATAATTAATAAAATATTACGTAGTTAAATTGCGCAGTTATATTGTATAATGTACACATCTTATAAATGCCCCAATATCTCGATTAAAGTCAACACTAGGCATCTGTTGGTACTAGTTAGTTTTAGCATATTAAGTTTTTGTGGCCCATTAAATTTCTTAACTAAATTTATTTTTACCGTGTATCCTATATCCGCCGGCTTTACCGTATCTTTAATCAATTACTGTATCTGTTATATATTATCTCAGATAAATGTAAATACCTTAAACTGATAAATATTTACAATAACAAGCTGTACATAATTTCTTTTACATATTTTACATGAATTGTCGTTTTACGTTTCCAGGATTCACCTGGTTACATAACGACCAAGTCTGGTGCCCCAGTCGGAGTCAAGACTGCCATCCAAACAGTTGGCAAGAATGGACCTGCGCTACTCCAGGATGTCAACTTCCTCGATGAAATGTCTTCATTCGACAGGGAACGCATTCCAGAACGCGTCGTTCATGCAAAGGGCGCCGGTGCCTTTGGCTATTTCGAAGTGACCCATGATATCACAAAATACTCAGCCGCAAAGGTTTTCGAATCCATCGGTAAGAGGACTCCTATCGCCGTCAGGTTCTCAACCGTGGGAGGAGAGAGCGGCTCCGCCGACACAGTCCGTGACCCGAGAGGTTTCGCCGTCAAATTCTACACCGACGACGGCAACTGGGATTTAGTGGGGAACAACACACCCATCTTTTTCATCAGAGATCCTACCCTTTTCCCAAGCTTCATTCATACACAAAAGAGGAACCCCGCCACGCATCTAAAGGACCCTGACATGTTCTGGGACTTCCTGACCCTCAGACCGGAGACTAGTCACCAGCTCCTTTACTTGTTCGGTGACCGTGGCATTCCCGATGGATACAGGCACATGAACGGCTATGGATCTCATACTTTCAAGCTTGTCAATGCCCAAGGAGTCGCGCACTGGGTGAAGTTCCACTACAAAACTAACCAGGGCATAAAGAATCTGCCAGTTGACAAAGCCGCTGAGCTCGCATCCACCGACCCCGACTACTCGATAAGGGACCTTTACAATGCCATCGGTAGAGGCGATTACCCGAGCTGGACCTTCTATATCCAAGTAATGACCATGGCTCAGGCCGAGAGCTGCAAATTCAATCCGTTTGATCTAACGAAGATCTGGCCGCACTCCGATTACCCCTTGATACCGGTCGGTAAACTGGTATTGGACAAGAACCCCAAAAACTATTTCTCGGAAGTGGAGCAGATTGCCTTCAGTCCTTCAAACCTGGTGCCCGGCATCGAGCCCTCCCCCGACAAGATGCTGCAAGGCCGCCTATTCGCATACAGTGACACGCACCGTCACCGCCTGGGCGCCAACTTCCTGCAGATTCCTGTGAATTGTCCATACAGGGTGTCCGTATCGAATTACCAGCGCGACGGGCCTCAAACTCTGCAAAATCAAGATAACGCCCCGAATTACTTCCCCAACTCATTCTCGGGCCCGCAAGAGTGCCCGCGCGCTCAGCGCCTGCAGCCCAGGTACAACGTGACCGGCGACGTGGACAGATACGACAGCGGGCAGACCGAGGACAACTTCTCACAGGCGACCTTGCTGTACAAGCAGGTGTTCGACGACGCGGCTAAGGAAAGATGCATCGCTAACATCGTGGGCAACCTGAAGGACGCCGCCGGCTTCATCCAGGAGCGTGCCATTAAGATATTCACCCAGATCCATCCGGACCTTGGCAGCAAAGTGGCAGCTGGCGTTGCTCCGTTCAAGAAATATCATGCAAACTTGTAAACAATATTTATGGGACTGATTTAGGGGCTATTGTACACTAGCCGACGGGTCATATATTTATAACTAACGGGTGCACATCTATAGAGGACTATGCATTTTTGTCATTACACTTTAGTCACTATTAATCATTGAAATATATTTTTTTTTCTTTGTATATTGTATTGTTTTATTCCCAACACCTCAGATTCCTCATAGACGTCAAAGGCTGAGTACTAAAGCTAACATGCCCATTATTATTTAAATAATCACTGTGACAATAACTAACGGTCGATGGTGAAGAACTAGCCATTAAAGTGTGGTGTTATTTTCTAGTAGGGAATATAGCGGAAATTCCTCGAATATTTAATTTTATGTGTGCGTAAATTAAACATATTTTTCCGAAGAAGGCTGAAATAATGTACATTCGTAAAAATTAAAAGATCAATAAGTAGATTTATCGAGTTAAATTTTGAATCATCAAAATGTATTGAAAAATTAATTGATGATTACTTTTTTTTTAATTTACAGTTGTCACTAAGCCAGCAGTAGGTTCCAAATTTTATTTGCTTTAGAATACAAGGTATTTGTTCCAACTGCAGGACCAACTCACAAAATAAAGCTTAAAACTAACTCTTATTATTACAATATTGTTACTTTGCCGATGAGTCACTTAGATAATTGTAGAAGATAATTACATTCTAACAAATATCGATAAGAAAGTAGTTAACATGTCGATTTTCATGAGAATTAAAGTGATAAACATGTGGTAAAGTTATTAGCGACTGTACGCCGCTCAGTCGACCTCGTTGCGTAATAAATATTGCAAGTAATGCAGTACCTACGTTAAAATAGATACAACGACACAATTTGTACTTATAAAAAATTCTAGAATTGGTTTTTATATTCAATAGCACGCTTGTAAACTTACAACAAGAGAATTGTGTTTAATTACTATTTAATTACTATTTTTTTGTTCTTCGTTGCTGTTTAGTTTGGATTGACATCAATTTACGCATATACGTATGTTAATCAGCATAACGCCTTTACAAACAAGTTTACTCGAACTCGACGTCAACACTAAAATTAAATACATATATTCAGATCGTGTGTAGCGACATCTATTGGATAATAGTATCATTTCCAGTGTTAAACTATGTGTAATTGTTTCATATTTTCATAATAGATGTCGCTTTCATATATCTAATGATTGTCGATAGGAAAACGCTTTTAGGTCCGATTGTACCAAAATAGAATAAGTTTTATTCTAGGGATGAAGCTGTTATTTACTCCCAGATAATTCATGACCATAATTTCATTTCACCAACTATTTATAAGGGAGTCCATGTTACTGGACAGCAGCCATGATTTAAAACCCAGCTTGGCGTCTTTAATTTTCTTTGAACATAAATAGAATAAATATGGGTTCACACCCATAACCCATAGGGATTTGGCGCGATCCTAGCACACCTCTTTCTTCTTTGAATGTATAAAATAATAGTAAATATTAAAACATATTTGTCATGTAAATGGATTTTCTTAGATTGGATTGGAAGAAGAAGAAGACATTGGTTAATTTTCATCAATCTTTATAAATGATTAGATTTTTTTATAACCTATAACACAAATAACCAATATTTTTTTCTTTGAATCTTTCGTATACTGCAGTAGGCTTGCCAACTATTTGAAAAGGTTTTGTGATGACGGTTTCGGTGGACCTTCTTCCTAAGCAGGCCGAAAAATAAAATTAAAATAAATTAAATAAAAAGCAATTTATATGTCTACCAGCAATGACGTAAGATGATATAATGTCATGGAATAAATTTCAATGATTTTCAACATTTAGTGCCATAAAATGTACTGTGGATTTTAATGTTCCAAATTATTTACGTTATCTATTTCGGATTTTCGTTTAATATGAATAGGTCATTGACCTTCAACTTTTTTTGAGAGTTTGTCGTAAAAGTGGCCAAATATATATTTCTCGAGATCAAATTTATTCATGTAATGAGAATACATTATTCGCGTAAGGTTGGTTCTCAATACTTAAAGGTAAGACGAGCCTATCTTTTATATCTAATTTATATTTAAGGTAGCTTGAACCTTGACAAATAAAATGTTACTAATGTCCTGCTATCCTGTTAATATTATAAATGAGAAAGTTTGTATGTATGGATGTTTGTAAATCTTTCACGCAGAAACTACTGAATGATTTACTGATGATTTTAAGAAACTTTACAATAATATAGCTTATACATTAGAATAACCATTAGTTAGTAATAGTTAAAGCCATAATTTATAAAGTTATTGTGTGAATTGTCAAAAATTTAACGATAAGTGTTAAGGTAAGGAGAAAAAAATTCCGCCGTATGTGAGCTATTCTGGTGTGCGCTGCAAAAACCGTTAGAGTTACACATACATAATGTATTATGGAAATGTTTAACTTAAATAGACCTACAAAAAAGCCTACGACGACATATATCCATCTTTCATGTGTAAGCCATTATCGCCAAAATAGTGAACCATCTATTAATTATTACCGGAACGAAGTTTGCCGGCCTAGCTAGTACAAAAATAAACAAATATTTTAATTGTATGTCATTTAAGGGATGTTAATTTCCTACATGGTAGGCATACTAGGTTGCTGCATGTGCATGGCAGGGGGCAAGTCTTTGTGTCGATTAATGGCTCATAGCGGAGTGATACGACCAACAGTGGACAACTGATGTATTTTGATCGGGACCTTGATTATATGTCAGATATATTAACTATGCTATATTTAAAAACTTTTTGCAGCATGATTTGCAGTCAGTGCAGGAGAATTCTGAGGAATGGCGAAGGTATCAGGTGTTCAGAATGCGATTCAAAATACCACGTGGCGTGTGTGAGTGAAACACAAGACCTGCTGGAATGTGGCGACCTGGGCTACCATTGGACCTGCGCCCTCTGCCAACACCCCGCAGGCAAGTCGGAGGAGAAGCTGCGTAGCTCTTCAGGCCATGTTCTGATGACGATGAACACCATCTCTGAGAAGTTTGAAATGGTGAACAAGATCCAACTGCCGAGACTCAGTCACGACATCTTGTACATCATGAACGTAGCCGATCGTATCGTCAAACAGAACGAAAACATTATCCGCGCTTTGGAAGAGTTGAAGAACAGACGAGAGGTGAAGCCGAATCATCAACAGTTGACCTACAGGAGGAGGAACCTGAGTTTGATGCCGAAGACGAAGCACACAGAGCAGCCGCCGACGACGTCGGTGTTGCCAGTTGCGGAGAAGTTAGCCAGGTATAGGACGAGAAGGCGGTCTAACACCTTACAAGAAATATTCTTTCTACTCAATAAAAAGTTGCGTTAGACATGAACAGAAGACTATTAAATTTATCTTCTCTAAAACCTTATTTATTGTTCTAACTACTAACGTTTCTCACTACGACTATTGCAATATTAATATTAAATAAGACTCGCATATTTAAACCTACCTGAGACACACAGAGAATACATTTTCATCGAGTGATTTCTAAAACCCGCGACGTCGACTAGATCATCGGCCCATGTTGTGAGACGCTGCATTTTCCTGTAGATAGCCGGCACTACAGACCACTGAATGAAGGCGCCAGGGATACCTATAATAATAATATCCTGGATATTTTTCACATACGGCCATCGAAATTATGCAAAGCTTGTGCTGTGGAAACCAGATAACTTTTATACTACTTTTCTTTCGTAAATACATACTTAGTCACACCCAAACTCAGGACAAACAGATATGTACAGGTCTTGTTCTGGATGGGAATCAAACCCACGGCATGCGGCGTGAAAATAAAGTATCTCACTAACCACGCCAACGGACCCGTCCTATGTGGCTATCAATGAGTAATTAGTTAACTTTACGATCAAATTACGAGGAGGGATTACGTCCAGAAAAGGACGATTGTTGGCTGAAGAGAGAGAAAGATGTTTAGTTACGATTGTAGGACAAGCTGTAAGACTATGAATTTATCATTCAAAGTCCTTATAGAGTGATGACGATGTGATTCCTGAAGGGGTTTGAGGAAGGCCGACCGGAAAAACTTTAGCCAAAACTTATAGCGACTACGGTCATACTGTGCCGAAGCCAAGTAAGTTAGAAAAGGCCAGGAAGATAAGGACGTTAAACAAAATGATAAATTACGTAACGAATGCCAACATCATTCTTTCCTGCATGTATGCTGCAAGGATAAATAAGATGACAAAGTAAATTTTTGTTGCAAAACTAAGTGACAGTAGACATTAAGTCCTAGAAGAACTTATATTGATCATATTGGTGACTGTGAGAAAGATGGTATTAGCAGATCCCGTAGAAGGTGTACGTGTAGTTGTATGGATGTAGAAGAAGCGAGGACCATGTCAAACGGATCCGTAATCTCGATGCTTATATAAAAAGTAGTCAGGATTAAGGAACGATGGAAGTGGATATCGAATAATATAAAAACAAATTAATGCGCATCCACGCAGAATCCAAATTACATAACTATTTGCATACAATCAATGCGTAATGGCCTGTCAAAATTATCAGGCTTAATGCGCTCTTTGTTTAAAATCTATACGACACATATCCTTATATGGTGGACAAACAGAGACCTTCGGCGTCTAAAGTTTATCAGAATGTCAACCACCTTGTCAAAAAGTACACGATACTACGTCTTTGTTTATTGTTTTATCAAGTAGTTACAAATACAACGTAGCAGTAATCCGATAATAGCTACCGATCGAGCCGAGGCTCAGCTCTCTCGGGCACCCTCGAATCGGAATGCTAGTGACAGCCCAAGCCGAGGTCACCACTCGAGCCCCCTTGAGCCCAGTCACTTCATGGAGCGTCCGCCGTAGCGACTTAAGACATCGGCAGTCTCCCAATCCGGTAATAATGATAAAGTAACGGCCCGAGCCTAGACTCCCCCGACGAGCCCTTGAGATTAGTTATTCATAAAGAGGCTCAGACTAGGCGCCTTCTGCGTCATACCGCCTCGAGCCCGGCAGTACATGTAGATGCCTTCTCCAGGCAAACAGTGTTAGAAGTTACAAAAAAAACGACGAGGTAGCGTAACAAACAACTTAGTTATGATGTCGCGAGATGGATTGATTTTTTTAGAATTCATTTTACGTTTAGAAACGTAGCAACCCGTTAATATTCTCACGCTCTGCCCTACTTGGAAGACATTGAGCACGATAAGATAAATTACTTATACATTGCGATATTTTCCCACCTAAAAAGTCTACAGCTTGACTATTTTATTACCCCATCTAATTACAGATAGGATTTAAAACAATGATACCTTTGTAAGTATTATTCGTTCTTCAAATAGATTTACAAGTTTTTAATCAATTGTGGGGTTTAAAGAATTAATCAAAAAATAAACGACTGTTAAATGAATGTGTCATATAAATTTAATACATGTATCTACCGAAATTGGAGCCTTGGAGCCAATATTTTCTGGTGTGGCGGCTACGTACAGGTTGACAGAACGTAGGTAAGACTCCCACATAGATCCTACTGGATGAGGGCAAGGCGGTGGACGATTGTTGACTGTTAAAGAAAAATACAAGCATGTTAACATTAGTATTTGAACTTTATCGATTTTTATTGCCCCCTGAGATACGTATGTGATTACTAGAGTCTTTAAATTCGCCTGTCTGTGGTAATTTAGTACAGATCGAGTCATGGGTTCAAATGACTCGAGCAAGCACATGTTACCCGCGTGTATTCATGTTTTCGTATACATAGCACGTACGAGTCGCACGTACTTTCCAGGCACTCGCTTCTCTTTCATAGCCCACCATAGAACCTCATCGAGCTTCGTATGCCATCTCGAGGTCAAAAAACATGTGTATTTTTCACACAGTTGGCGTAATGCGAACATGGCGTTCGTTCCCCTACCAATAAAACTAAAACTGGTTCTGTGGTACCTCACTCTCTTTACCTATTCCTCTATATTTTCAGACTGAGACTGATGGGATTTGAGCCTTATTTTTGGTAGTTGTTGCAGTTTTGCACATCACCTTTGTTCTAAAAATGGGCACCACTGTACTGTTTTACTATTCTGTAGGGTGACCACCACCCGAAACAGCTTATCGAAAAAGCCACACCAATCCATCCTCTTACAAGACCTCTCATACTTCAGCCCTTGCCACCGCGACATATTATCTAGTAATTTTCTTACACTCTATATACATTCCCTTTTTACTTTCTATCTCTTCATATCTTCAGCATTCTCCTATTACTTTAAAAGCATTCTTCTTTTCTTTTATGATCGTTTGCGCTTTTTCATTACACCACCATGTTTCTCTGTCTAGCATTCCCTTCTCTTTCATTTCCCCTAACACATCCTTAGCGGTACATCGTATAAGCTTGTCTCATCTAACTGACAACTATTGTTTCTACTTTAACAATTTTTTAAGATACAAGACAATTCGTCTTACGAATCATAGCTTAAAATATCAAACTATATACAAATATATAACAGACGATGTATAATATTATTTTAGAAAGATCAAGAGGTCCGTTAATAGGTATTGAGAAGGTGACCTCCGGCCTATTATGGAGCAAGAGATGTTAATAAATAACAAAAGCCTTACTAGGGCACAAATATAGGTATACAGGTTCGTCTCTCCCATTACATGATGGGATTAGAACAACCTGAAATGGAAAAATTTTATTTTTTAAATTGTGTCTTTTCTCCGCCTTGACTCGAGAATCAAATCAACGTCGTACCAAGTAATGGTATGCTACGGGCACTTAGTGAAGATACAATTTCTAATAACGGCTCTATTTGGGTTCATTGCACTCGATCTAACCGGTTCGTTTTTCGAAAATATTTTTGAATGTACAGTTATTATTCTATAATGTTGCCTATTAATTTGATAAAAAGCGGTCAATATTTTGCCTAATGGATTTTCGGCGGATGTACTGTTTAATTTTACCTTGCGTCTTCGCTACGAGCTAGTTTCTTTCAATAAATTTTCGCTTTTCAAGTTTAGGACCCAACAGCGGTCAATTAAAATTGGAGTTAAAGTGTTGCAGTCTAAGATCGTGTTCACACTGTCGAAAACATTCACATAAAACATGCTGTTATCTCAGAGTGATGACAATTACAACTACATTGCCATTAACTTGATAATATATTTGCCATCTCGCTTTAACTTTGTGTAGAATGATATTTCCTGCTTTTTCCATAAATCTTTTTTGTGTTTTTTATACTTTTAAGACTAATATTATTTGAAATTACCAAAAAATAATTATTTAATTTTGTATCAGCGACGCACACCTTATACAATTCTACTTAGTTCCTTTTTTTTAAAAAAAAAAAAAGAAAGAATAATTAAGAAAGAAATAAGGCAATTAGGTGCTTTTAATCGTTCGCTTTGCCTCGATTATTAGGTTCGATTTATTAAAAAAAAAACTATGACATAACGTATAGCGCTTTCCCCGTTTTAGTTACGACAGGAAAATAAGTCATTTGAGAATACATTTGCGGGGGTTATACCCGTTACTATTTTCCTACAATGAGAAATATTCTTGTCGGGGTTTTAGCTGTGGTCTGT
>JWHW01016986.1:130626-146849 GCA_000931545.1 Papilio glaucus | reverse complement strand
TAATAAATATTTAAAACTAACACTAACTAATGTATTAATCAATTCTACTTATTGGCGGCTAAAATCGGAACCGGTTTAGCGGGTTTTTAATAAAGGCGTATAAAAAATTATTTGTTTATTCACGACGATTAGTTTTTCAATCTGGTTAAATTTAAAACCTTGAACTTTTTTTATAGACTGATAGGGTCTTTGTTATTTGAAGGATCTTCTGGGTTGTGATGTAACTGGTTTAGGTATTTCGTCCGGCACGACTGGTAGAAGTATTTCTGCGTTTTGTTTGATGAATGAGTCGCCGGAGGCATAATCCTGGTCCTAGGTAGGTAACGCTTCTGCGCCTCCTTACCTTGTTGCTACTGTTTACCGCTACCTACAGGCATCTAGCGGCCACTTCATACTGGCTGAACATCTTGCACGTTTGCAATCTAGTTTCATAAAAAAAAAGGTAGTGTTAGAATTCCTAGAAATTCTAACACTGTAACCGAAGGTCGGTATCCGTCTTATCTCCAGAAGGCAGGCTATCTATTGATTCCATCCCATAATAAAAAAAGATGAGAACAGAGACGTGAAACTACGAATATAATTTTTCCGCCATTCTGAACTATAAAAAAACGTATTAATTTTAATTGTTTTTAACAAAAATGTTTATTACACTTTAGTAATCTCATATTTTCTGAAAACGGTAACCATAATAATGCGCTAGCATACTAGCTTACCCGTAGGTAACATCATCTTAATTGTAGTCCATACTGTACAGGTTTTGGCTACAGTTTTTATGGCCGGCCGTCTGACACCAACCCTCCTCGGTAATGGATAATTTCCCAAGTGAATTAAATGTCCCAAGTAAAGTAAGTTACATAGGAAAACTTGACCCAGAGCTACCTAGTACGAAGAACCAGGAAACTAAACGGCATCAAATATCTTCCGCTTATTATGTTTAGATTCTGTTTTTTTGCTTCTTTGTATGTATTATATCAACTTAACCTTTGTACAATCAAGTAACAAAAATTGCCAACGAGGAAAATGATAAACGGTGACGTGCGTAGCCGCGATTAACTAACAATAATAAGAGGAAGCAATAATATAAAAGATTTTGTTAATTTTGTCTATTCGTTTTACTCCAATAAGTAAGGAAGTAAACAAAGTTTTCTCGATGTTTTCCCATACAGTTCAAATTGTTGAACTATATAACGTGAAATTTTCATACAATACATAAAAAATAATTAGTAATAGTTTAAAGAATTGCAAACCTTAAGTGACAATGGGCCTGGACACATTGCTCGCAGAACGGATGGCCAATGAGGTCAAAAGGTCCTGGAGTCGGGGCCATGTACAGTCGCAGCATTGGTAGGCCTCCTACAAGAAACAGTACTTAGTCGTAGTTTGACTTTCATCTGTCCTCAAATGAGTTTTTCTCAACTCACACATGTATATAATTTTTTATTAGATTACATCATACTAGTGTTTTGAGAACTGTTTCCTTTTGTCTTTTTCATAACTAATGATAATTCTACATTTAATTTAAAATTTTATTTTAAAACATTCTGGCGTTATAGGGTAATTTTTAAGCTGGTATTGAGAACTGTCTACTATGAAATACTGTAAATTTAGTTGAGATTAAGAAACGTCCAAATGTTGCCTTTTTCGTGACCATAGAGATATCTAATAAGTAGAAAAATGTTTTACATTCAATTTAAATATAAACCTCTAATAAAAAATAAATCCAGATTCACTGAATGGAAGACACAAGAAATAGGAAAAAGTGAGGAATTTTTTTTTCCACAAAATTACAGCATTTCTGATGAAACTATAAAAAGTATAATAACCGCCATTTACGGTAAATGACGTTAGTTTGTTTACAACAATCATAGCTTGCTATGAAACAAGATATATAGGTCCACCATCAACACGTCCTTTTTTGCTTGAAATGTTTTCGACTATTTAATATTCAAAACACGTACAAGTTGAAAATGTCTGACTATTTCAAGTAATAAGTGATCAGTTCTTTGTCATCGTACATTTATAAACATTTACGGCTAGTTTTTACATAATTCGTATAGCTTATTACCTAAATTGCTGTGGTTTTGTCCAAGTTATTTGAGTCATTATATTTCTCATCTACAATTTATGTCAAGAGTATAACCTTATTACCCGTCACTTGTAATGTTTAGAAGTGTCACAATATAACTGTTATCATCGTTTATAATCTAACTAGCAATATTATAAAATGACGAAAGATTGTGAACTGAACTAACCATTTACATTTTGACATATCGTGACAAACGTGACAAACCTACATACATTGTTGAACATCTTTCTAAGATGTTATTTTAACTCGTCACAATCGTTTCAAACTAATAACTATTTAAACTGAGCCGTAATAACGCAAACCATAATATAAAAACACAAGACGATTTAAACATTGATGCACGACGTATATAATAAACTATAAAAGAAAGTTAATCTGGTACCCAGTTTACAATTTTACGATGATTTATAATATAACTAGTGAGGTTACTAACAATCTTGTTTGAAATGATCGATGTAGACATAAGTTTGTCCGTACCTACCCTAAACTCTCTCAACCAATGCAAATATTTTTTTATAGAAGATGGCAAACGAGCTAGCGGTTCACCTGCTATTAAGTAACCGCCCCCAAAGGCATCTGCAGCAAGGTAATAAGTCGTAAATGCGTTGCGTAACTTTAGTTTTCAGAAGACGGGACGGGATGGGGAAGATAGACGGGAAAAAATGTCCTATCCACCCTTAGGAAGGGGAAAAAGAGTAAGCCTTTGTCACCTCACTCATTAGATAAGACGCAGAAGCGTCTTCTACTTCACGCGTGTCTTCTGTGAGGTCGTAGAATGAAGTACCGTGCCGGCTTATTCGTGCAACATATGTTCTTGCTTTTAAATTTAACTACCTACCCTTTATAAGCAAAAGGGTTTATAAACAACTGGTGACGATTCGTAGATGTAAAAACAAGATAAATTAACAAAGAAAAACTAAATAAAATCAATTAAAAATTACGACCTTATGAACGAATCTTTTTTTTTTCGTTTTTAACTCGATCGTTATGTCTGCAAGGAATATCAATTAACTAGTTAAAATATATATTATGAGTCAGAACCTTACATCCAAAGTCGATATAGCTGAATTGTTTTCATTTGAAAGTGAACTTTAAAATCAAGGGACTTAGGTTTTATATCGCTATAACCGAGGACGTTTTAAGTCGACTACAATAGACAAACGTAGAGCAGGAAAAGATATTTCGTCTACTTCACACTATACTGTTAGGCTGTATACGTTCCAGTTCAAACACATTTATGTTGCTGCTCACCTCATTTTTGTTAATAGCGAAATGTTTCTGGTTTCATTTTATTCCCACAAGGACTCGGGATCCAGCGACGTACTTCAAACAACAATTTGTGCAACATGTCGCATGTCATGAATATTAAAAATTATGCTCACAGTTTTCCTTATCGACGTCAAATCCATGTTTTATTATCTGTCATAGTAACGTTAAGCCAGTTAAAAGCTACGATATTGTCTTTCGTGACGATTCAAAAATTGATGGAGTTCAGAAATATTCTTTATTGTTAAGTCGTTAAGGTATATTTTTCATTAATTATTAACAATCATGCAATTATTACATTGTATGATTATAATAAATAGTAAGTCTATTGAAACGTTGGTAGCTTAGTGGGTGGCAATACAAGTCACTAGGGGTCTAGAATTCATAGCCTAGACCGCGAGAAAAATGCCTAAAAAGTAAGCCTAGTAAAAAGAGTTTACGATTTATTTAAGTGAAAACTCCTTTAGGCAAGTTGGACTTGGGAAGTAAGCTGGCGAAAGCGCGACGAGAGCCTTACGAAAACTGTGATATGGCGAGGCGATCGGAAGTTGTTTGAATTTGGAACAGTTTTGACGGATTTTTTTTCTTGTATTCAATTTTGAATTTTATTGTTAAGATACAAGGGTTTTTTGTTGTTTATTTATTATTAAATTCTTGTGTTTTGAGTTTTCACATCTGTGGGCAGTCCTTATAACTGATCGTCTTTTTATCATTAGTCAATTGCCTTGTTAGGTCGTACCATTCAATTGACAATAATCGACCTTAGATAGTCACATCTAGACTATTTTTCCGTTTTAATAATCACCTCTCTGTTGCGGGCTACAACATCTGTTGTACGAATTGGCTGGCTCGACGGCTGAAATACCACTACCTCACAGAACACAGGCGTCAAGTAGAAGTATTATGCGTTACGTCTGATAAGTGTGGTGGCCAAAATTCAGTCCTCTTCTATTTCAAATTCTTTCCTAGCAACGATAGGATGGGCAGATGAAGAGGATTGGACGGGGAGGTGATGAATGGGAGAAGGAAATATTCTTTTTCCTGCTTATCTTCTCTGTCCTTTAAAGGTTTAAGGAGGAGACATAAACAGGAAAAAAGATATTACCTTTTCCTATTCATCCCCTCCCCATTCAATCCTCTTTCTATCCATACCCTCGCTCGTCAAATAATAGTAGGATGCGATCATATCTAAAATATAGTACATATCTTTGTTTTTATTTCTAGGCTCCGGAACCAGTTGAAGGATGGGAAGGAACTTTGGACGCGACGCAGACAAGCCCTGTTTGCGTGCAACGTAACCCGTACACCCGACAGAAGGAGGTGGTCGGACAAGAAGACTGTTTGTACCTCAATATATATACACCACTTACGGGCAATGTAAGTTTTTATCTAATCCTAACTTATTTAAAAAAATCACACACACGCCCGATAAACGCATTGGTATCGCGTACACGGGGAGGAAGTGAAGCTTTGGCTTACATGTATTCAAAAATCTGCCGCGTGACGCCTGGCAGATGTGTCAGATCGAATCTATTATATATATGGATTATGTAAAAAGATTTTTTTTTTTAATTCAGACAGGATAAACGCATTCAAAAACCACTCGGTCTGCTAGATCGATATCTAGCAGACCGAGTGGTTTAAATAAATATATATAAAATCGATATTTTGAAAGCAATCGGTCCAGTAATTAAAAAGTTCAAGATGGCGCCTATTTTAAAAAATTTGACCACAAAAAAATAAGCAGGCGCTGTGACTGTCGTAGGTGACAGAAAATGCGTCTGAAAATTTTTCACTTATGTCCATTAAAAAGTTTCACTAATATAAATATGTGAATGTTAGATTGTAACTTACTTTAATGCCTTGTCACATATTTTTTTATAGAATGTCACCGACATTTTATAATCTATAAGTAATTCCAAGTTACTCGTATTACAGGCAGAATCAAGATATTAAAAAAATCCATCGAGGAAAATAATAATTGAACGAGCGCTGTGCCGCGAGCGACAGCTAGTAAATTATAATTTCAGGGAACAGATTGCAAGTGTCAGTTTTCCTCCCGACTTTGACGTGTGGTACAAGATCCGGCATAAGGAATTTACAACCCCGTCTGTTATTTGATGAGGACCTAGATTATATGTCCATTGATAAATTAGTAGCTTCTCAAGTTAAATCTGTAGCCAACGCTGTTAAAATGTAAAAACCAAATTGGGTTGAACACCTAAGGAGGCCTAATTACAGTCCTCTTCCCCTTCGCACCCTTTCCTTATAAGGATAGGATGGGAACGGGAAGAGGATTGGACGGGGAGAAGGGGCGGGGAAAAGGAAATATCCTTTCTCCTGTCTATCCACTCCTCTGTCCATTAAAGGTAGGCAACGTATCCGCAACACATTTGCCTGTCTATGGATGTCTATGGGTAGCGCTCACAGAACATCAGGTGATCCGCTTGCTCGTTTGCCACCTTCTACCATAAAAAAAAAGGTTGAACACTTGGATAATTCACCTTTGGGGACTCTAGGCATCAAATCTACTTTGATTTTTACAATTTAACAGTGTTGACCCCAGATTTAGTTCGTCAACCTACTTGTAATTTTTCAATGTGCCATTTAAACTAGGTCCTCAAATAACAGATGAGGGTATAAATTCCTTATTATAGTTCTTAGACTAGTGGCTACCTCCAATAGACGAGTGTTCACATTTCCAGTAGACAAACGGTATTGCTATATTAAAACCTAGCTGTGCCCCGTGACTTCACCCGCCTTGCAAATTAATATAAACGCAATTATAATAACATGTTTGAAACCAATGTAACTTGAACCCGATTTAATATAGTTGACCGTATGTATCTGAAGGTCAATATACAATGGAATATTCAAAATTTCTGAACAGTTACATTTAATCTCCGAAACTTAACATTTTTCAATTCTATATAAACTTTCAATCATCAGCGTACATACCACAATTAACAAAATAAATTAAAATAACTCTTATTATATATTTCATAGCAGTTATATTGATAAATCTTGAGAAGGTAGCTCCTCTCTATTTCGTACATAACCACTATATATAGGTACTATATATTTTAATTCCTGTAGAAAATACAAATACCTATATACATATGACTTATGATTATGGTTATCCTGAAAGTAACTAAATACATAATTCCAGCCACTATTGAGATTATATATTTGGATTAAGTGCGAGCTGTGGTGATTTTAGAATCAATTATATATTGCAAAACAAGTCAGGGTAAACTCGATGGCTGTCATGTGTCAAAAGAAGTGACTAGCCCTGAAAGCTTAATTTACTTTAAAACGATTAATCTGACCTCAGCGTAGGCTTATAAGATATCCAACGCTTATATAAGATTATGAAGTGAATAATTCATTTGTTTTTATCTATGTTTGAAAATGTGAACCAGTTCGAAGAGCAGTATAGCTTATAAGGGAAGGCCAGTATGTCTTCTTTATGAGTGACACAAATTTTTAACACGAAGCACAAACATTTTTAAGAAGATTTGTACGATAAAACTTAGTAAAATTAATATAACATAAAAAAATCTACGTTAAAGACCATTTGTTCAATGTTATTAGAAACTAATATTATAAACACGAATTCAACTTTGTGATACTTTCGCCCCTTAATGACTAAACCGGTCAATCTACAAAAAATAATTATGTTCTTTATAAAATTATGATAGGAAATAGATTCGGGCCGGCTACTGCCTGTGATGGTGTTCATCCACGGAGGCGGCTGGATGTGTGGCGATGCGACCACTGGCATGTACGGGCCGCAGTACCTCCTCGACAGAGATGTCATCCTGGTCGCCATGAACTACAGACTGGGTGAGTTATGTTGATTCCAAGCTTCTATTTGCCTTGAGGCAGCTACAGCTTGAGATTGCAAAAAGCAGAAGGCATCTAGCGCAATTAATTGAAGAGTAAGTAAGCTCGAGGGATTCCCCGGGTTTTTACGTCATTTGTATTGTATTGGGAGGTCGCCGAGCTCTTGGGTTGCTTAGGCAGTCGATCCATGAAGTGAAGGCCTCGAAAAAAGGGGCAAAAATGATCACAAATAACCTGGTCGTTTTATAATTAAACCAAATTATTATCGATGTTTACGCAATGCGCTAAGCGAAATAAATTTATATGTATATGACACCTTGTACACGCGTGCTTGCTAACAGCTTAATTGACCAATTAAGTTGAATAACTTAAGGATAAGGAAACAAACAAACCTATAATACTTACTAATGGAGTAAAGATTTTTAAGTAGAATTTTATGCTACTTAGTTACATGTCATTCTACGATATTAACATTACTTAGCCGTTCGCGGTGTTCTACAGGAAACTTGCAAAGACACAAACTCAGACCCTTCTTACACTTGTAGTTAGCAAACGACGGGATAAGGTAATAGTAAAAAGCAATGAGACGTGTACTGCACTGTATACCGGGTTGTGATTACCGCTATCCTTGTTTTCCGTTAAGTTTTACCTCTGCCATTCAGATGAAATCATTAGAAGTATTTCTAATAAACATGTTTATGTGTGTTTAGGTCTATTGTTAGCTAAAAAAACGATCTGTTTTGCATTTAAATGTAAAATATACCGTGGATGTACTGCACTGCACTGCACTGAAAGCGATAGGAATTTTAGCTGTTTACATTATTGTTTAAACTGTTACCTACTTGGTATCACAAGATAAATAAAAAAAACTGAGCTCTCCTGCACGGAAGCTAGCAATGCAATTCTATAAATTCCGTCCGTCACCGAATCAGCACACATCACAAGTAGAGTCATGCTCATGAGTTCCTAATATTTAAAGAAAAAATAATTATAAAAAAATAAATTACGCAGGTCCACTCGGCTTCTTGTCGACACAAGACGAGCATTGTCCCGGCAACAATGGCTTGAAGGACCAACAAGAGGCGTTGCGATTCATCCAGAAGACAATCCACAGCTTCGGCGGAGACAAGGATTCAGTAACGATCTTCGGGGAGAGCGCGGGCGGTGCCAGCGTGCACTATCACATGCTCTCCAAGACCAGCGTGGGTGAGTTAAGCACTACGAGTGACATCTACTATATACCTCTGCCCTATCTTCAGTGTAGAAGGAAGAATTCGGTGAGGTCCTCCATCCACGTACAAAAACATCCTCGAAGCCTTTTACCAACAAGTCCGAAGTAATGTCTCTAAGTAAGTGATACCTTACGCCCAACAAGTGCGGATCAGCCTGTTATTGTTTGAAAGGCCACAAGCCACAAGGTTGATCGTGACAAAAGAAGAGTAACATCATTCCTCTAAGTTTAAATCTTTGGATCTTTACTGTAGACCTTCACCTACTCTGACATTTATCAGTAAAGTATCGTAACACATGTGACAACCCTAATCGCAATTAGAAACTACAGTCATCATCTCCCTGCCCTTTTCCCATTTATGTGGGAGTCGACACAGTATGAATGTAGTCTATACTGTATAGGTTTTGGCTACAGTTTTTACGGCGCGCTTGTCTAACGCCAAACCTCCTCGGGTATTATTAATAAATTAGAATTGTGTGAATAACAATATAAGTATGCAAACAAGTTAAACATTGTTTAACCATTGGTTGAGTACACTTGTTTCATGCCTCTATGAATAAATTAATATATTCATAGGATGTCAAATAATCTACAATTAAATCGATTTAAATAAACAAAGATATCACAATGTCGCATTTTAATATGACAATATAATTGGTTACAATCGACTTACGTCATAAAGCGTCCAATTACCATTCAGGCAAAATATTTGGTAGTTTTTGAAAACAACAAACAAAACCGATAACCGTTATATAAATAACAGTTATCGGTTATGTACTATGGTGACTGACATATTAGCTGTATATCAAACCAGATTGTAGACTTCATTAGGTCGGTGTAAAAGTGTTAATTCTCCTTACAGTATTATTCGATTCTTTTGATTTAGGTAATCTTAGTGGGTCGTACAGATATGTAATATTATCTGAATTTAGTTGTAATCTAAGGTTATTTGACCGAATTTGCAAATTATTCATAAGTTCACAAATAGATATAACTTGGTGCAAGCTGCTACAGGTTACATTTAGAGTTTAGAAATGATAATTTTCATTTCAAATTAGAATATCATCACAATGCTATTTCGTGTTTATACAACAGCCTTTGCTGATATCGGTAATCAGGTCTGTATATTTTACATCATAGTAATCATTCCCCAGGTCTATTCCATAAAGCCATCTCAGAATCGGGAACTGCTCTGGTGCCCTGGGCTGAAGCACCTCCTGGGGAAGCGCTGCGGAATGCCTTCCGCCTTGCCAAGTTCCTGGACTGTCCCCAAGCGCCGTCGGAGGTCATGCTGGACTGCCTTCGAACCAGGGACAGCTATGAGATTATCAACACCGAGTTTAAATTCTATGTAAGTTCTTTGATATTTTCTACAAGTAATCAACATTTTTAAGAAGAATTAAGAATAAGAAATAGAATAGAAGTAAGTTATTCTTTGATATTTTCTACAAGTAATCAACATTTTTAAGAAGAATTAAGAATAAGAAATAGAATAGAAGTAAGAATTGTAATTCTATATTTTAAATGGGAATTTAGTTTGTTTGTTACGAACGTTGGAACCCATAATAATGATAATTTTCACGCGCTTTGTCAGGGCCACAGAAAAGTATATAGGCTAACTTTTGCCCAAAAAAATAATTTAAAGACATCAATGTGAGCGTAGCTATGAGTTAATACTAGTAATAATATATATTTCCAGGCATGGGACTACGAGCCGATGACGCCGTTTAAGGCTGTAGCGGAGCCTGACTTGCCAGGCGCCTTTTTGACGGCCAGCCCTCGGAAGACACCTTCAATTGCTGCCGTGCCGTGGATGACAGGCCTCAACAAAGACGAGGGCTGTTTGAAGTCAGTTTGTAAGTTGTGTTGGTTTTTGCTATGTCAGTTGTGGTTCTTAAGTTCTCAGGAAGAGGTACATAGTCTCTTTGAAAAATGGTTTAATCCAGAGGTTGGCAAGCAGTTTTGAGAGAAATTCTGATGAATTTGGGAAAAATTATCTATTTCCGGAGGATATAATTTTGAGGTCCGTGAATTAAGGTCCAGAAAAAAACATAAGAAGCTTCAAACGTAAGAATGCAGGACTAGTTATATGAAAATAATATTTAAATTAGTATGTCCGTGTTTCGACCTTACGCGATCTGGATACGGACCGCAGTCCGCCTGTTGCTGACTCCTGGATCAGTAACAGTGGCGTTAATGTGAATATGTTTATGCCAATAAACTTTGGACTTAATATTTTTAAATGTAACTGGCATTTTTGTGTAATCTAATTTGTAATTTTGTGTTTTTACTATTAGATTTTTATGGTTAGTATTTATGTTTAGGATGTGTGTGGAGTAAATACCAAGGAAAAGTGATATAAGGAGTATCCGCAATCGACAAGTTTGTATGCGTAGATCATGATTAATCTTTGTTCAGGGATAACGGCTAACTCGAGCAGGTACAATGAGTTCATGTCCGCCTTCGATGCTATAGCACCGGTGACATTTTACTACGACAACTCTCCCTACGCTGATGTCATCACCGATCGCATCAAAGATGTCTACTTCAATGGTGGCGGGCAGGAGGAGATCAAGACTGGAATACTTGACGTGAGCACTTTATGGTTTTTTTATGTGAAACATCTAATGGTATATATCGAATATTAATTATTATTTCTTAAACACAAACGACCCGCCCCGGCTTCACACAGGTAGTTCCTCAAAGTCAAATGTTAACGGTACTATCCCGACCTACGCGCCAACTGTCAAACGACTGACAGCTGACAGTTACGCCAAAAGCAATAAAGTTACCTACATTAAAAAAGTTAATATAGTCCTTAAGTGTTCTTAAATTTTCTAATTTTCCGCGTATATTTCATTTTTTTTTCTTGCATTGGATATATTTTTTTTCTTGTATGGAATACACAAAAAAATCGGTCCTGTCGTTCACGCTTGATGTCGTAACCAAGAGGAATATGGATTCATTTTTATATATAGATTAGAATATTCACTGTAATGTACTGTACTCGTATTATCATGTGCAATATTCTTTACTCTTGCTTTTAATTGCTTACTTACATTTTTCAATGCGTTCCAGATCTACACGGATTCATACTTTGCCTACCCTGCATTGGAAGCTATCGAGTTAACGTTCAATTACACGAAGAATCCAGTTTTCCTGTACGAGCTTACATATAGAGCCACAAATAGTTTCTCGCAGATATTCGGCGACGAGGAAGGCGATTACGGTTAGTCTTCGACTGCCTTTTATAAGCCTAGCATTTTTCTAATGGAAGCAGGTGGCAAACGTGCAAACCGATCATCTGATAATACCGCCAGCCTACCTTTAATGGACAGAGGAGGGAATAGACAGGAAAAAGTATATTTCCTTTTCCTATCCATTCGCTCGCCAAATCCTCTTCTACTTTCCTTACTAGAAAAGGGGGAGAGCACTAGATTTGGTCCTCAGGCACCTCACTCATCATACGAAAGGCTACTTCAGGTCTGTTTTCTGTAAGGTCGTGGTATTTCAGCGGTCGAGCCGGCCCATTTGTGCAACAGACAACAACCATGTTGCGAGCTCTACTGCTGTTAATAGCATTATTAACTGAAGTGCTATAGAAGTAAGAAGTGACTCTCCTTACAGTACTCTTATCTTGGAGGACCTTAGTTAGGTATAGAGGAAGGTAAATGTAGTTTGGCGAGTGAGGTATGGGAACTATCATTATCGGATTTGGAGATCTGTAGGCATCCGAATTTACAGTAGGAATGTACGGATTTAACAAAATTTTAAAGAGACGTTATGCCGTGCCATGCGTTACCATGGTAACCTTTATTAATTTTTGTTCTCCTTTTAGTCTGGAAGGCTATTTATTTCAGGATAAAAGGAGAATATATTGTGTGCAAAATTTCATCAAGATTGGTTTAGTAGTTCACGCCTAAAAGGGTGACAAAGAAACAAACTCTCAATCAAATTATTATTATTAGTTAAGATTTCTTTATCTTATGTGGAATTAATTGATGCCATACTTAAATGCACGTAATTTTTAGGTATTTGCCACGCCGACGAGTTGATGCACCTATTCCCTATTGACTTCCTCTCGAAGCCCTTCTCCGAAGAGGACAGGGAGATAAGCGAGCTGATAATCACTCTGTGGACCAACTTCGCTACGACTGGGTAACGTAGTAACATTTTATTTTAAAACTATCGCGCCTTTTAGTTCTACTGGAGTGGACAGCGACAGCTACCGTATATATATAATTTTCGGGCATGTTGAAAGGGTGAATGAAGGGAGAGTAACGAAACAAATTTATGTTGCGAAATTGAATGGGAGCGATGGCAGGGGGGTTGGGGGGGACTCAATTGTGACAGGAGATGTGAATCTAGAATCTATCGATAGAATATAAATTCTATCCGTAGGTATCAAGCGAATTACCCCTTCCTAAGAAACTTAGTAAGAGAGTAATATTAAAAATGTTGTACTTATAATGTCTAATCTTTCAGTGATCCCAACAAGCCAAGGAAGTTGCCATTCAAATGGGAACCGGCTAGCAGTAGCAAGAGTATGGAGTATCTGGAGATTGGAAATGAACAGAAGATGAGAAATCACCTGGCTTCCCGTTCTAGGATGTGGGGATCCCTGCCACTCTGGCATACTATACGAATGAGAAAGTTTATCGATGAACTATAGATATCTTGCAAAGACGACATAATCAAAAAATAGGGTTTACATTATTTTCCTTGTTATACAAGATTCATAGCTCTATCATTCATTCACGTCTCGCCTCCCCGCTTCTCAGACTTTGTACAGCGAATAACGAAGTTTGTATGTTCGTTAGCCACGGTTAGATTATTTGACGATGTAAACTGTTTTTAACAATGTACAAGAAAACTATGACGTCATCGGACTTTCCTTTTATGTTATTGTGAATAATATGTCATTTTAATTTACCTGTTTACTATCTCAGCGTTGGTGATGGCTGGACGTTAGCTGCGTCAGATTGCGTTGTACTGGGACCATTGCATAGAATTGTAATGTTTGAATGATATAATATTTTTTATAGGTAAATCTAATTTATTAATTTAACAATTCGATATCTTTATGCACACAATGTAATATATATTGTAAAGGTAAATAAAGATCTATATAAAAAATATTTCTTTGTTATCACTCTGTTTACTTTTATAGTCTTGAAAGTGGAACTAATCCGGCTTGAATGTATACATATAATAAGTAACACGCCTCAGCTTAGCTGGGGTAGATAGACAAATATGAAAATAAAAATATTCCCTGGTCTTTGTTAGTTCAGTAATAGAAGAGATTTCTATTGGTGTAAGAATTTTTAAATCCGTTCACTAGTTTGAGATAATCCAGAACAAAAAATCAATCGAATCCTTTCGCTTTGTAATAAAAGTTCAGATGAATATGTCGTTTTAGAGACGCGTAAAAGTTTTTTCGATTGTAGTTTTTTATATAAATGTATTACAGCTTCACAGAGACGTAAGAAGACTTCAATAGGGTTCAGAGTTGCACTTGTTGGAACAAATAAAACATAATGTTTCGACAAGATCAATTTATTGTAAGTTCATTCCTTTCATTTACATTTATCTTTCGAGTTCCACCATCCTTTGAAATTCATCTTAGCGTTGGTGTTATCGAAGCGATGTTTGTTCGCAACTTCGCAGAGGTTACAGAAATTGTCAGTGTCGGGAGCTTCGTCGTGTGCGTGATAGGAATAGTGATTCTTCCACCTGAAGAATCTCTGGTACTGCGACGGGCTTTGCATTAACTCGTACATTCGCCTCGCCAACCTCTCGGGCCCGTATTCCAAGGCATTTAAATACGCGCCATCTGGTAAGAATCTGTAGAAATATTACGAAAATACAAAACTAGCAATTCCCGATTTCACAAGGGTAGTTTCTCCATACAAACTTTCATACCATACTTAAGACTTTTATCAAAAATCCTTTTTAAATTTCAATGTCTCTAGGCCCAATCGTTTGGGCTGTTCGTTGACATATCAATTAGTTAGTTTCATCTTTATGTACATTATTTATATGTATATAACTAATATATATAGACGAAATAGAATATATAGAAGAATAGAAGAAAATTCAATATATTCTAAAGTACTAATTAGTAATTATGATCACCGACACCCATGAAAACCCATAACACCTGAGGAATCGCAGGTACATTGCAGGCGTTTAAGTTCCCGATCGTTCGTAGTCTGTAGTCTGTCGCCAAGCCAAAGTCGTAGTTTCAGATTTAATTTAATTTTGACTAATGCTTAGCAACTACCATTTATCTCGGCCCTAGTACTTTATGAAACTAAAGTACTGAGCAGACAAACTGCATATAAAATTATACTTACTTGATATGAATACAAAGTTCAAAATTGTAAAGCCTACAATATGAAGTTTGAATCAAATAATATCTATTTAATTTGTATAGTGTGTATCAGTGGCTGGTACAAGCAAATGTCGAATTAAAGGTGACGAACCTTTTTTTTACCCCGATTTTATATAAACGTTTATAACTTACCTGGTATAATTAGCCCCTCCGAACACGACGGGCACTGTGTCGTGCTTTACTGCGTGCAGTAATATGTCGGTCACGTAGTCCTCGTTCAATGAGCTCTCAAAGGCGAAGTAGAAAAAGTATTCCTTCTCCAACATTTGTAGACATCTGCCCATAATAACTCGAGGACAATTCAGTTTCCCGCAATCTCCGTAAATATCCAATTCCAATTTATATTCGCTCAAATAAATTTGAAATTCGTTAACGAAATTCTCTCTTTGACTGTACGTTTTGCAATTAGACGCGAACCAAGCGGCGATTTTCGTTTTGGACCTTAACTTCATTATATAAGCACTATCGACTGGTAACATATCTTCTGTCTTTATCCAATTCATATCCTTTTTAGGTCCGATAACTTTACCCTGGACATCTCTGACGACGATATATTTCCAAACCAGATCCGAGTCGAGCTTGTACGTCCACGTCCAGTTAAAATAATTGTTCCACATATCGTGACAGATCGGTAAACTGGACGCCGCATCACCGCTGACGAAGACGAATTTTTGCGTCCGGCTTCTTTCGCTTGGCAAGTGTAATGAATTCTCAAAGTACTCCATGTCCGGTCCGTCAAATAGAACGATACTGAACGCGGAGAATGACCTTAGGATATCGCTCCGATCTGTCAGATAGCAGTTGGTGCAGTCGCATCTCTTCGTGATGAACAGTCGGGAACCGTCGACGTACTCTACCAGTTTGTTCGTAGGATTTATCCAACGGACTATGTATATCACGTCATGATTGAAGGATATAATATTCGTTTCTCGGTTCTGAACCTCTGAATTATATTGTTGTCTTATGTTCATTTCGTTTGATTTACGTGAGAAATTTAAACGAAAAAATATGACCAATATCGATGCAGAAATTATGAGTGCATAACTTAACTTTGTAAGCTTCGTTGGTATAAATAGTCGCTTGAAGAAGAACATTCTCGTTCGAAGAGAGCTCTCTTAATGACAAGAGTTGTTGTCGAAAGACGTTTACTGAGATATGTTTGTGTTGCCGTTGCTCGGAGAATCATTTGTTATGTAATACAATTGTGTATGAAGATTGTTGTACGCCACGTCCGATATGTTTCTTGTTATACAGCGAGCGTTTTGAGCAATTCTCGTGAACACGTTTATGTCTCAGAATCTTCTCTTCTGTTATCTTCATTTTTTTAAACAAATACATTAGTATTTTTGTTTTTCAGATATTAAAGTTCAATTAACATCATGCCACAAACCAAATGACTT
>JWHW01016986.1:105253-127430 GCA_000931545.1 Papilio glaucus | reverse complement strand
ACTGTTTTATTGTTTTAAACGTTACTTCTATTTCATCTGTTAACGTGTCTCCTTAGCGCCCTCTAGCCCCAAACCCTCACGCTTTGGTCCCAGGAGCAACTAGCCATAGCTATTCCGTTGGGAGCAACTGAAATCGACGTCACCCTATTCTCATGTCCGTTGAGCGTACCTGGAAATAGACGAAAAGATCTTTTAGCTGCCTTAAGTGGCAATACATACGCTACATTTTTCAAAGGCAGAAGTTGACTGGTGTTTTAAATGTAAATGTTTTTTTTTTTAAATTAAGCATTCACCAGTCAAACAAAACGTCGACTGTAGGCGATTGAACCTCCAAGGAGTCTAACAACAACAATAAAGTAAAAGATACTACTAGGAACCAGTAACCGCAAGTGTTCTAAATGTAATAAAGTATGAGTTTACATATAAATATTCATTCATTCATTCATTCATGTTCATGAGGTAATTAAATTTAAGATTTCGACTCTACATAGCGATCATTTGGGGGTGATCAACATCAGTCAGTAGTTGTTTTGGCTGCTGATACAGATACATACCTGTATGAGCTATTTTTAACGTATCCCACGAATGAACGGTGTTGTCATCGGAGCCCGCCAAGAGGTATCTCCCGCTCAGAGACAAAGCTTCAATGATAGAAAGTTAATAGTTTAAGATTAAACAGTAAATTAACTATATTTTACAATTAAACTAGAAATTTAATAATAAAACTCTCTGTGTATATGTATGGAACTCATATCAATTAAACGGAAACCTGGTAACTGTACCAAGGATCCTTAATAAATCATTGGTTTAATATAATCCTGGCTACTGAATACCGCTATTATTTGTCGCGTTAAAACCCCGTACTCTTGTAGTACCGTAGAATTAGTAGCTAAGCGTTGCATTCCACGATTGTAGACTTTTTAGGCAACTTCATGTTTCACACGACTGAATAAAATAATGACGCCATTATTTCAAAACCGAGGTAGGCAGTAAAAGTTAGAACGTTGTAAATAATGTAATTCAACGACTATATATATATATTTGGTTGTTTTTATGTATTCTTAGTTTTAGTATCGATATATATTTTATCTGTATATGTTCTATTACGTTGTCTTCATTATCTGTGTATGTAGTCGGTTATTGTTAAGGTGGTTAAAAATCAGTTGGAATTTTAAATAAAAAAAGTAATTTAGTCGTAGTTGCGGACAGTCTCAAGCAGTCGTCAGATCGTTACAGTGCGCACAATACGTTGTTCTTTGATTTCTCTATACTTTTGGTCCTTCGAGCCGGATCTTTAATAATTTTTTTCGAGCTTTATTTCAACTATATCATAATAAGTAGTACAATGAAGGTTTCTTAAAAACGAGGAGCATACCACAGGTTCTACGAGAAACGCGAAATTGTTCCCCAGGTCTCCTCGGGCAGATGACGACTTAAGTACAGAATAACCGCTTTTTTACTTCTTAAAAACAAACAATGGTGTATTTCAGAATTAAAATTAATATTTAATAATAAGAATAACAATTCATAGTTGTCTGTTCGCCCTTTTTGCTTCGGTCCATCGGTGACTAATACAAAACGAGCCAATTGTTTTGGACAGCTGTCTGTGTATTCAGCTGTAAAGCAATGTTAGCGAACGTTTGCGTCATAACTAGCCTTATATAAAATGTCACTTTGTAATGCCTTTGTAAAATGTCACTTTGGGACGTTAGCAAGGGCAGAAGGATGAAAAATGTCGATAGTTTTGAAATATATACTCCATTAATGGTTACATAAATGTAAAACATTTATGTAACCATTGGTGCATATTTTATACTCTATACAACACTAAGTAAACATGACAAATGTATAACTATTCTTTATTTTCTACACTCAAAAGACCTAAGTGCATTGTTTAAAAGGTCACATTGTGTAAATTTTGTCGTTAAAACGTGTTTAAGAAGATGCAAAAATTATCCCCCATCCACTGCCTTCGTTACCACCACACAAGAATAATTGTCACCCTTGCGCTAGCAACACTCAGCCGAGTGACCGCGTCTCTACTTCTGCATTGTATGTAAACTTAACCTCTGCTACAAGTCCACATTCCGCATTTTACACATACACAGATTGTTGGTACTTACCGCAGCTGGTGAACCCGCTATTCCCTGGAGGCGTGTAGTGACCCAACTGCTGGTCGCTGCGGAGGTCGAAGAGTCTTGCAGTCTTGTCTTCCGATGCGGTCGCGAACGCTTGCCCACTCGGATGGTACTTGTGGTTTAAACAGATTTACATATAACTTCCACAAAATAGAAGGAATAGATAACCTACTTCATCTTAGGGTACAGAAACTATTGGATGATGACCTATCTGGGTGCAAGAATTAAACGATAAATCGGCTTACTTTATATGTGCGTCATGTTAAGTGCATCATCAATGATAATCGCAAGAGTTGCAGATGATCCAGAAAGGAAAAGGAACGGGAAGAGAAAAGCCAGTATTCATGAGTTCGCGGTACTTTCCCTGTATGGTCAACCCATTCATGCAACAACTGCTTCAGCTGCTAGATCTACCACTGATAGTATGTACATAATACTATAAGAAGCTCACACAAACGCTGTTGACGTCTGCGTCGTGCCCGAAGAAAGTCTGCTTCGCCTTCTCGTCCCTCACATCCCACAGCTTGCAGGTGCGGTCCACTGAGCCCGTGACGTATGTCTTCATGTCTGCGGAGGACGACATATTGCAAATCAAGTGTGAGGTCCCTTGCAATACAAGTCAATAGTTTGTGGCTATATTAATAAATTAATAAGAGTCTTTTACTCACTTATGTATTTATCTTCTTTGGTTTTTCCCTCCAATATATATAACGTATATACATATATAGTATGTGTTTATTGTGCCATGCAATACAATGAAAGTGTTCATAAAACTAATGTCTAAACGTTGTTACTCAACTCACCAGGTCCTAAGGAGATGCTGACGACGTCGCCGGCGTGCGCATTAAAGTCCATCTCCCTTTTACCAGCCTCCAAGTCCCAAACGCATCTAAAAACATTCACTTACTTTTAGGCACCTGCGCACTAACTACAACTATTATTCATATTCTATTTTATATACTTTCTTCAATAAAAAAAACAGAATTTAGGACTTGGAATGTTTCACTTTCTTTAATAGACAATGTTTTATAATACACATTGTTAAAATCAATTCAATATTTTTAACGTTGAACCACAGACATTAGGTGTGATTACATGAACAATTTAAAGTAAATCAGATAACGAAAGAGACTAACATTTTCATATCACCGGAACCGGTGAGGATGTGGGTGTCGTCGAGGAAGCGACAAGAGCTGAGGAAGCCCTCGTAACCGGCCAGCTCACGCACCATCTTGGCAGCGCCCGTCGCGTCCCTGTTGTTCACGTCGTAAACCGTACACATATTGTCCATGCCACCGCACGCTGCAAACATACATTAAATACTTTAATTCATTAATTACGGAGGTATGCTAAACTGAGGCCGGAACTCCCTAGCGGTAGACCTCCGCCGTGACCTCATAAAGGAGTATCGTGAAATAGAGGTATCTGGGTTTCGTCTAATCAGTGATGAGCTATGCCTACATCCAATCACATCTCTGGTGGTAACATGAACACAGAATTCAAGGTACGTAGATATAGACGAACTCTATAAAGTCTTTGTGTACCAAAATTCCATCTTGCAGTGAAACAAATCCTATAACTTCTTAAGTACATACGTAAGTATACACACAAACATTTTTTTCTATTGCAACATTTCTGGTGAACCTTCACCCGTTGGTAGATTTTCAAATAAAATGTATTTGTTTGCTTCTATCCTTGCTTACCAACGAAGTTGCCCGAGGGTGCAAACGCAACGCTCATAACCCAGGCGGAGCGCAGCGGTATGACCTGCACCTTGTTGCCGCTCCAGGTGTCCCAGATGATCAGTTTGCCATCCAGAGATCCAGTCACACAGTGTCTATAAACAAATATTCTTTCATACAATATCTATTGTATTGTATGGAATTAAAACTTTTATGTAAGGCTTATAGTTTTATCTTACAGTAAGCAGTATATCGGGACTTCTTTAAAAAAATGATTACCTTAATATATTATAAGTAAGTACAATTTTACACATACGGAATTATCTGTTTTAAATATCTATACACATATAATTTGTATTATGCATATAGTAGATACACCTTGATTACCTTTCACTAATCCTATTCGAGGCAACCTTAATCTTCCACGAGTATGTACTGACAGATAATATACGTAACATCTAAAGCCAATTAAAGCTTGTCGTCTATAGCTTTCTATATGTCTAATATAAAACTTTCAACGAGAATATGGCCCTCAACTCTATTCAAAATTGAACTAGAGAACGGTCTTTGTGGCGATCAATGGAGGAGGTCAAGATTGAAAACAACAAGAAGGATAACCACAGAGCATGTCTTATAAATTTTATCGTAACTATTACCATAAACACGGAAAGAAAATGGAGAAGCAAAGAAAGGAAAGATAAGTGACTGAGTCTTGGATGGATCCATGTTATCCGGAGAAATAAGAATGATGGAGGGTGAGAAGCTACACTATGGCGAGAAGGTTAGTGCAATTTCGAATGATATGGAATCCATGAAATCCATGCAATAGAATCGGACGATTAATCACAAACATATTATGCGCAACAATTGCGGTGTCAAGCAATTCACAATTTCGATTGAGACAGCTGATGTATCTCGCTTCACTGCACATTCCACCTTATATAACATTAAATTCATCTACTACTTCTATGTATAAGAAAAGTGTTGCATATAAGAGGAGGAGAGATAAGAGGTACCACTATAACCACTGTTTGGGCATGTTGAGGGTTGAAATGAAATGTCAAGGCAAACCCGTAGGGGACGTCGCAGACAAATTTATGCCGACTAGATTTATGCTATTCTAAAGAAAGGCGATGTCCCCATAGAATCTGTAATGTAAAATTTCTTTCAAACTAAAAGTTATGTGCATATGTTGTACTTTAAATCACACAAACCTGTAAATAATACAAAAATGAATAGCAGTATATAAGAAGTCTCTTGCAGAAGTCGCACACTTCAAAAAAACTTTTAGCATACTTTTTGAGGGCCCGCAAATACAACATCTGTTGCACGGAGGGGTGAAAGAGCACAACTTCAGAGAAGACGGGCGTACAATAGAAGTTCTGCTTTTCGTCTGATGAGTGAGGTGCCGATAATTCTACTATTGCCCTTTCCAACCATTTCTTATAAATAAAACATGGAAGGGGAAGAGAATTTGACAGGGAAAAGGATGAATAGGAAAAGGAAAAATTCTTTTTCTATTTATCTCCTCCAACAAAGAAGGCAACGCATCTGCAGCTCATTAGCTTGTTGGTGATGACAATGGGTAGTGATCACTTGACAGCGGTTGAACCGCTTGCTCGTTTGCCACCTTTTTCTATTAAAAACAAAAGCGATGGTTGTTACACTAACCTGGAATCGCCGCTGTAATGTACCGAGTTGACTTTGTTGATGTGACCTTTAAGCGTCTTCTTGGTCACGAACCTTATCTTCGGGACATCTCCCATATCCCCACATTTCTCACCGAGCTTCGCATCCGCAACCTTCTCTTGTGCTGCCTACGATCAAACAATAATATTGATTATTCTAGAATTTCTATAAACAATCAAAGGATGTGAATGATGGATTGATTTTTACGAATTATCATGAAGAGATAATTACAAACGAGCAAGTATTTTAGTTAATACAACAATCATTTTTATTGTTTCGTACCCAAAGGGTAAAACGGGATCCTAATACTAAGACTCCGTTGTCTGCCGGCCGGCACCAGGCTGTATCTCATGAACCGTGATAGTTAGAGAGTTGATATTTTCACAGATGTATTCCTGTTACCAATAAAATAAATATTTAAGGGGCTCCTATATAAAAAACGTGATTTTTTGCTCGTTTTTTATACTCCGACTCGCACTTGGCCGGTTTTTTATAACATTCGCGATAGCCAGAATAATTGAAACTTTGAATTTCATAGTAGATAGGAAAATAAGTCTTTATTTATTTTTTAGACTATTATCGCACCTGTTTTAAATTTTCACTTCTGTCGGCAGTCCTAGTTCCTTTCGTTTACCTCCAATCTGTTGCAAGATTTCGTGAAAAGAGACGGAAGTTTGTAACAAGAGGCCGGGGAAGCAAACACTATTTGATTTGACGAATGAGCACGCTAGTTGCTGGTGCCAATACATTTTCCGAGAGGTTGGAATGTTCATGCTGCTTATAGATGTGAGATATAAGATGTCATATCATATGCGATCATTGCAAAGCTAGCTCGTTTTAATTCCTTGATTCCATTAAGCAGTAATGAGAAGTAGGGTGTTAATTATATTTAAAGATGACGCGACCACGACCTGGTCGCTGTCAGTGCCGGATGAAACGTTTAAAAATATAGGCTATGTAACTTCTTAATACATAACAGAGTTAACCCATTACATAAGAGCAAATATGTTCTCTTTATAATATCAGTATAGATAATCAATTAATATGCACAGCGTAGGATAACTAAATGTATATATAATACCTTTACTTTAGCTATCAAATCGGTGAGTTCTTTCTTCAGGGCGGTAGTTTCTGGGTCGTCTTTCGGCATTTTTCTGGTGATGTGCTTCCAACCACAGATAATAGATGACTGAGAATTTCTAACGCTAGAGTAGAATTGTTTTTCTGCCTCTAATCCCATTGCCGTAATTGGATTCTAATTTACTGAAGCTACACATGTGCTTCGTCTTATGACATACACATGTACAATTAAAACAAATATTTTAAACTTTTAAAACATTTTTCTATTTATTACAAATCCTGTACATCCTCATCGTCATATCTAAGAAGAGCTTAAAGCAACATTTAACTGTGACAGAAAATCTCAGAGGACTCTACTTACTGGCTCGGTTCAACTGGCCTACACTAATTATTACATACATCAAAACCTTACTTTCTAACCAGTACGCATCAGAAATTGTAACACGTGGGCATAGAAAATAACATAGAGTACCTCTTATCAAAAAAAAACCCTTGAGAAAGGATAATGAAGCCTAATTAAGGTTGCCGTGACAATGTATGAATTGAAAACCAATACACCAGAGAAAGCAATAACAACTTTGATTTATTGGTTGGTTACAGGTTGGGTAAATAGGAATATAGGCGTAAAAGAAAGCGCTCAACAGCAACGGTATACAATTGTAAAGCATCGTTCACTCAAGCGTAGCCATCGGACCAGCAATACTTTCACCGAATCTTTTTGCCGCAGCCACGTTTCTTGTGTTCTATTTCTTTTATAAGTACATTTTCAAACTTTACGGATTTCACTTACAATAACGGTATTCTAACAATGTCTAGCCCCAGTCACTTATGTAGGTCAATTTTTCGATATTGACTGTAGCATCTAGCCTGTTTACGAAATGGCTGGTGTAGTTAATACGCTGAGGAACGTTGCTACTATAAAGACCATTAAGCTGGAAAAGTAATTTTCTTTTAGTCGGATGTCGACTCAGCGGATTTTTGACTCACCAACTCATTTTTGACCACCACAGTCGTTAAGATAACCACCTCTATGATCACCACTCATCTGATCTTGTTATGCACTAACCTTTGTGTGGTAAAAGGGAGGGCTCTTGAACACATCAACATTGTAATTGTTGCAGCTTAGAGATATATCTAAATTAAATAAATAAAAAAGGGAGAACAGGGATATGAGGTTGATGGGAAGGGGAAACAGGGAAATTGAATATAGAATACACATAATGATATACATAATAAACATTAAGTAAATATAAAAGTATATAAATGTGGATGTAGAAACAAACATAAAATATCTTCGGATAAAGTAGCCCAAGTTGTAAGCGCAATGAGTAGATCATCGTTATCTTGTATATCAAGCAAAGTTCCGAGTGACCTTTATTATAATCCTAAGTCACATTTAGAGGGTTGAATGAAAAGTAATATATGATGGAAGATTATTCACAGTGACAGTCTCGGCAACCATTTTTACATTAAATGTTTTTCGTATGACAAAGATATAGGAGTACTTGATTAATAAAAATATATATTTGTAGCTCAGCGATAACGAACACCAGAAACATATATATGTTATGAATAAATATTAATACTTTATGAAATGATCTAAGTTTTTTTTTTTATAAGGGGCAAACGAGCGGCGGGAACACCGAGGTGATCAACGTCGCCCATGGACACCTGCAACACCAGAGGAACTGCAGATGCGTTGCCGGTCAGTGCATTGTCATCGAAAAGAAATTTTAAACATTAAATAAAAATACCTATTATTCATTTACGCTATTCGCCTTTCTAAAGACGTTTCAGATCAAAGACACGACAGTTTTCAATTTGGTTCACTTTCATTTCACAAACTGTAACCGTATCTCATTTTTTATTACATAAACGATGAATAAAACGAAACCCTCAATATTTTAGTCGTAATCAACTTGATAGAGTTTGTATCGGCAAGGCTTGCATTCGTTCGGCAAATGCTCGATAAGAAAGATGTCCGGTAGACAACGCGAGCGCATTTTAAGTTTATTTTTATTGTTAATGTATATCGCCATAACTATCGGGTCGTCTCAAGAGTACTGCACCAAGGATTCAGAAGAGTCTGGCTGTAAACAACGTAACTTTTTTCATAAAGGTACATTTTTTTTATTTTTTTAAACTTAAAAGTTTATTACATTAAAAATATGCATTTGAACTCTGTCATTGTAATAAATAATATTTAGTTAATTTATATTTATAAACAAAAAAAATCAGGATAAGTATATCACCAATCTAAATCAATATTATAAATACGAATGTAACTTTGTTTGTTTGTTACGCTTTAACTCAATCAATCATCATGAAATTTTCCACAAACATTGTCAGGGGTATAGAAAATGACCTCCAAATATAAAACTGTCGGTTGCCATGGAAATGTTTTGATATTAACAACTTTTTAACACATGTTACATTCGAAGTTATTATACCCGGAATTATCTTACAAAAACGAGAGTGGAAAATTATAAAACGAAAATAAAGCCTATTGTCAAAGCTGGCACCATTAATTTACTACATATACGTACCGTGTCCCAAATTCAACGTTCAAAAATGACGTGATAAGGTTAAATGAATGCATTTTCTATATTACTAAAAGCATGCATGATAAATTTATATACAATGAATTCGTCAAAATACTATGGTACCTTGTGACATGGTAACTTATCTCTGTCTGTGCATGCATTAAACATGGTTCGCTGCATTTTTCATGAGTAAAAATTAAGTCGAACGGTCAGCGATTTAAATGGTTTTAAAAACATTGTATATTTATACAAAACTCAAAGTAAATAATATTCGATATTTTATATTGGAAAATAACGTGGTCGTAACGTAAAATGACATAAACTCTGTTGCTCGTTTTCCGCTTACGGTAACCGTGGGTTTCCACTGGCATAAAATTTTTTCGCGATACAAGGTGTGCAAAAAAGCCCGGTGTAGCTGTAGATGCCTCTTCCAGGCGAACAGAGAACTGTCAGTCACAAAAAAGGTATCTATCTTTCAGTCTAAAAATCTAAGATGACAATATGTTTTATGTGAATCATTTCGGCTGAGCCAACGGTAAGATATACTAAAATATAAATGTAAATGCTGCAAGATATACAAAAAAAAATTCTTCAAAATTAAATTACAAAACATAATTTAACAAAAAAAATACGTACTTTCTTTTATATTTTATTAACCGACTTCAAAAAGGAGGACTTTATCAATTCGTCTGTATTTTTTTTTAAATATAATTTTGTGATGTAATTGACAACACTAATTAAAAAATTAATAACTTACGCGTGAACCGATTTCACGAGTAAGTAATTAATCTATTTAAATACTTACTAGTGTATGTTCTTACATTTTCCTATCTTTCAGGTATTGTTTTACGTGATTTCACAGTACAGAACGTCATTTTTATAATTATAAAGACTGAGAATTTAAAAAACGCATGTTTCAGCAGCATTTTAAGTCGCCGACTGACGACTTAAGGCGGCTACACTTTTGGGTCCGGGATTAGGTATCTGGAAGTATGTAACATATTGGGGGATGGGATCTTTTTCAAGGCACAATTTCTGTGCTAAGTTTTTTGTAAATCGCTAATGTCTAGATCTTCGTGAAAGCTTATTGTACATTTTAATATGTATTCATATAACAAACAGTGCTGGTGTTATTATGAGAATTGCGCAACTACTAGCAAAATTGTTGAAATCGCTTACTAAGTAACATTGTTTTCAAGTACTAAGTTTAAGTTAGTACTTGAAATAATTTTACTATATGTATGTATGTTTGCTGAAGTAAGACTTCATGTATTAATTATATGTTGTTTCACTAGATAGCGCAATATTATCATATCTTTTTTATCATAGAGCGCCATCTCGTAACAAACCAAGATATAATTGTAATTATTGGAAAACAGACTTTTCTCTGCTATGTTTATTTATTATTTTTCTTAAATAATTTTTGTGCCAACTTTTCTTGATTTCAATTATATTATATATTTAAGCTAGATAATCATACAAAACAAAACAATAAAATTCAACATAAGTACTGATACCATAGAGTAACTTGTGTCTCATTTTTGGATACTTTTTGCAACTGAATTTTTGATCTAAACAAGATTCTTGAACAATTATTGACAGCAGTATAACTATAATGTTCTTTGCAGCAAAAGTAAAAATTAAAAAAGAAGTAACCCGAAAATAACATATGGCTGTAAGGTCGCGTTACCAGGCCATAAAATTTTCCAAAAAAAATAAGACACTAGAAGTTTTTTGTCTTTGACTCATTACAAATACAAATACAATAATAAAAGTAACTTTTTATTAGTTGGTAAAAGTGCCGGTGAAAAAAAAAAAACTTTTTATACGTAAATAGAAACTTATTTTTTCTTTTCCGAATAAAAACAATGTACAGAGAGATAACTAAAGCACTTACAAAAAAATTGTAATTAATATATAATAAAAATAATGTGGAGTGGTAATTCGATAATAAAGATAAATAAAATATTCAGACATAGGCAAAGGCGTCACCCCATAAGAGTTGCCATCGGAGCGCCGGTTCGATTGAACGAACAGTAATAAATCAATGCATCGAGATTTAAACACATGCGCGGGGTGATCTCACACTAGCTCCGGGCCGGTCAAACGGGCGATGAGCGCAGCCGCAGTCGGGATCGTGGCGTTCTAGGCACTGGATGTGTCGATTCATTGGAATTATCAGATATGTCACCCAAAGTTTATCGTTTAGAACTTGCATATCAGGCATAACGCTTTAGTTTTGTCGCACGAAACGTTGAGCTTCGATTCCGGGCTCGATGAGCGTTGACTAGAACATTGAACTGGTCACGTACTTTCTGCAAACATGAAGACTTTTCTATTGCTTTCCTTTCTTCTTGTCCTGACATCTGCGGCAACTCATGGTAAGTACTGAATAAAGGACATGCTTGTGCTATTTATTTTATATATGTCATAATGTTTTTTTAGACTCATATCCATATTATATATACCTTTGGCCATATGGTTATATTTTTTTGTCATCATAGTATTTAAATAAACTTTCAAAACAACAATTATACTACAGAATAAGTACAAAGATTGGTCACAAAATTTTTGAAATCGATTACATTAATAAACTATTCTAGGCCACCTATTACACATTATTATTACACATTACACTCCGCTGGCCAATGAATGATTGACCCGATCAATACTATATTTATTCCTACTAGAAGTTCATTGTCCTTCTTAAATACCAGCTTTTTTATATACTGAATTAAGATAATGATTAAAATGTATTTTATGTTGAGTATTGTTATGAACATGAGTTGGGAAATCAATACTAACAGGGTTATATTTTCTGATTTTCAGTTATTAAGTTAAATTAACATTAAAAAGAAAGTTAAATTTATATCATCACTGCCTGTACCATATAGTGTAAAACTGGAATAAAAAATCTGTTTTTTTTGTTTGTGTTAGATTATACTTAATTTATTATTGTGAATATTAAAGAAAATATAAAAAAATACATTTTTAGGGTGTGGAACAACAAGAGGGGACAAAAGAGGGGAAGGGGAGGTATAGGGATGGGGTTTTGATCAATAGGTGGGGCAGAACCATCATAACAAAGAAATATATAACAATTGTTGAACGCAGTCATCTAGGACTACTCAATAGCCTTTATTCTTCCTAGATTTGTCTAGCAATTCTATTTTGACTGTAATAATATAAGGCTTTTGCCATATGAAAATTCTTTTGTTCATACACCAAGGCATCAGTGATGCATTTTTTGCAGATCCAATGCATCTTATCTTTATTCATTTCAATCTGAGTTTGTAATTTATTTAATTCATCTAAATAAATTTGCTAAAAAAAAAAACTAACCATGAAACCTTGAAATTTTTTGTTGAAAGAGTAATTAGTTTGTGGCTGCATTTTCAGTCTATATTTATTCGGTTTCGAACACAGGCAGGCGCTTACTTTGTGTTAATTTTTACATCATTGCTCCTGAAACTTAGAACCAATAAATTCGAAGACATGTGACATCCACCAACCCACACTGGGCCAGCGTGGTGGATTACGGCCCCTTCCCTCTCTCAGAGAGGAGGCATGTGCCCCTGCAGTGGGGAACATTCTAGAAAAGATTTATCTTCAATCCATTATTTTTGAAAACAATATTTTATTGTTTTCCCTGTAATTTGGAATCATTTAACATATTACTTTATAAAAACTCTATACAATGAATAATTAAACATTTTTTTATAAACAACTCAAAGGTTCAGGAGTTGTCTCCATATTCATAGATTTTTTGTATAGTAGAAGGTGGCAAATGAGCAAGCCATTCACCTGATATCATGTGAATGCTACCCATAGGCATTTGTAACAAGCTAATAGGAGGGGAATAATAGAAAATGGTTGTAATCTTTTATTCATCCCCTCCCTTGTTAAGTACTTTTCCCTTCCCATTCTCTCCTTATTTAGCAAAGGACGGGAACGGGAAGAAGACTAGAATTAGGCCTCCAGCGCCTCACACTTCAGGCAAAATGCACAACTTATGAAACATCAAACACCACTCCCATTTAAAGGAGCACATAGCTAAAACAGTAAAGAAAGTTAAAATAAAACGCAACTTAAATGAAGGAGCAGGGTTCCTCAATTGTAAGCTACTCTCATTAACAATAAATACTATTAAAGTTATCTGTTGTTCAGAGTATGTAATTCGAACTCAAGTTTTTACCCAGAATTGTGTAAGACTTCATATCTTCTCATTGTTTTCATAACTTTCTGCCAGTATATTTTACATTCAATGCCATCTTTTACCATCAATGGATTAAACCGTGAGAGCAAATGATATTGTCACAAAAAGTTGTTTGTTTTTACTGTTTCCTGGTTTCCAGATGTGTAGATGTGGTAATGGTAGATGATAATTACCTTGTTTAATTGTTTATAATTTTATAATGCTTTGCGACAAAACAATAAATAAGTACACCTCATCATTGGATTTAGAAATCTGAAGTAATGACCCCTGGCACATTTCTATTTGTATCACCACACTTGGAGTAATTATATAAATAATTATAATAAAAGGAATTCAACTCTAGTAGCATACCTCAAATTAGAATACTGTATTATAAACTATTGTTTGGTGATATAAATAGGTGCCACAAGCACAAGAAAATTCTAGTCCTCTTCTCCCTTCTATCCTCTTCTAATAAGGATGGGATGGCGGGGGCAGGAAGGATGAAGGAGGGGATAGGTAGGAAAAGGATATATTCTTTTCCCTCTTTATCCCCTTCTCTGTAAATTAAGGCAATGCACCTGCAACTAATTAGGGTGTTGCAGATGTCTACGACCACAGGTCACCTAATATGGTGACTGACTGCTTGTTTTCCATGTTGTTCTAACTATTGACAGGTTTTAGCTGGTGTATAGATTAAAGCTATGCTGTTTTTATTAAATATTACTATTGCGAATAATAACGAACTATTTTGCATCTGCCATGTGCTCACAGCGTACCTATGTCAGCCAAATTATTTCTTTTTTGTATTAGATATTTGTTACAACAAACTAGGTTTATGAACAAACAGACTCTAACGGTGCGTAGCCACTGGCGTAAAATCTTGTCGCGATACAAGCTTTCTTTCTCTTTGAATAAATTGAGATGACAATATGTCAGCAGTGTAAACCCACAGTTATGATGACGTCATGAGTATTAACATCCACTTGTGATAATAAAGTAGGGCATTTATACTGGTGGTTAGGTTTAGACTTGTAGTAAAATTTCTATTACCAAGGAGTTGTGTGTAAACAATAGATTTCTTGTTTAAAGCTAATGGTAGAACTGACTGATGTTAAAATTCTTACTATTGCAAATATCAAGGTTCTCACCTCTCTTGACCATCTATACTTTATGCTGTAAAGGAATGAAAAATACAGTGTTCCGCATTGCTTCTGTTACACCTGGTATCTTTTGTAGTATCTATTTCTGGTTTTAGGTTTAGGATGGCAACATATTCATCATGATTTCAACAATAAGCCCTTCCAACTTAATATTTGGTAGACAGTTAATACAATAGTTAATTTAAACAGTGTCAGAGTCTGCAACAACAACATCTGTTGCACGAATGGGCCGGCTCGACCGGTGAAATACCATGACCTCATAGAAAACAGGTGTGAAGTAGAAGTACCCTGCGTTTCGTCTGATGAGTGAGGCCAGAGGCCTAATTTCAGTCCTCTTCCCCTTCCCACCCTTTCCTTATAAGGATAGGATGAGGACGGGGGATGGTTAACGGGGGAAAGGAAATATCCTTTTCCTATCTATGCCCTCCTCTGTCTATTAAAGACAGGCAATGCATCTGCAACAAATTTGCTTGTTGCGGATATCTATGGGTAGCGTTCACTTAACATCAGGTGATCTGCTTGCTTTCATAATAAAAAAAAAACTTAAGACAGGCATGAGGCGTGGGCATGTAAGGAAATATCATTTTTTCCATTTATTTCTACCTCAGTCCAATAAAGGTAGGCAACACATATGCATTCTTGTTGCAGATACCTATGGGTAGTGGTGACTTAACATCAGGTTTACCACTTGTTCGCCATCCACTATGAAAACTAAACAATAACTTGTCTGTAAACAACTATTCACCAGATTTTATTTGCACTAATGAGAAATACTATGCGCATATACCAAAAGTAAAGTTAATATTTCTTTCTTACTAAAGTTCTTACTTACATCTTACTTATTTAACTTAAAAATAACTTAACATATTTATTATTGGTCATACTTGAAACTTGAAACTGTGCGCATTAACTTTGCCTACAGTTTCTATTGTTAGAAATTCTTATGTACGAAATAAGCCATGGGGAAATTTCTATTCCCGGAAGAATTTTATGAATGCCCGCTACGTGCGTTTAGCCGTGGTATAACTTCACTTGAAAATAGTTTTTATTTCAAAACCCATATAGCACAATATTCCACATCATCTATTTATGCATACGGTCTCAGTTTTAGTTTAACGATTGTATTTATGATTGCAACGGAAGCGCCTTTGCTTATACATACACTGTATATATGTATTTATATTTTATACACACATGAACATACATGTACAACATGGGTGACATCATCGAGTTAATGTCTACTAAATAGGTTAGAAACAATGATATTATTATACAAAAAGTAGCAGATAGCGGTTGAAAAGTGAAGATTCGAAAGCGTCCCAATCGGGACGTTTTTTTTTTCGCCTGCGTCATGTGCTTGAAAATACGCTTAGGTGACCAAAACTAGCTGTCCTTTTTTTAACCAACTTCAAATGGGAGGAGGTTATCAATTCGTCTGTTTGTTTCATGTTTGTTACCTCATAACTCCTAGTGAACCGATTTCGATGATTCTTTTTTATTAGATAGCTTGTGCTCTAGTAACTTCTTGAGTTATTCTTTATAATGCGTAATGTGACAGAGACGAGTTTTACTTTATTGACTTACGTAGGTTAAACTATAGGATGTACATAAAAATGATGTATGAGAGAATTGTAGATCTAAAAATGCTAAATAAAAGTCATGTTATGGCATATCTCTATCTTCTACGGTTATCTCACAATAACGACTCTTTCTTTAGAGCAATCAATTAAAAATAATACGCTATTTACGACGCTATTTTTTTCTCTCCTAGTATTGATCCTTATCCAAATAAATATGTCTGTAAGCTAGAGTATTAAATGTATATTATAATTACATATAATGTTCTGACACATGGTTTAGATGTCAAAAGTTTATAACCTACGCGCAAGCAAAAGATTCAATAAAAGGCCGTTGCGCAATACCAGACCGGGTTGTGTGTGTTACCAATTTAAAGTTTAGCAAATATTCTTTGTCTAAATATTATTATCATATAAAATACTCGTTTATTTCTAGTAACAATAAGCATGCGAATATAGGTAGGACGCAATAATTCATCAACTGACGCATATGACACGTTATTTGGTATATATAATGACGTATTAAAAGTTATGCAATAAAAGTATTTGAAAAAAACGACCATATTAGAACGAGTGAGAGGTAGCTCTCTTCTAGTCGTCCATCGCGTCGGGCGAATAGGAAAATCAATTAAAATAGGTGAGGTGCGTCCTGCGCTTTACTGACGACGTACTAAAGCCTCGGGCTCGCTGCATCGACCGCTAGCAATTGCACAGGACCTTCCACGCACCTCCCCGCACTCCTCCCGACTCCCGTTTGGGTTCGCAGGGAAATATGTTTTACCATTTATCACGTAATATTGATGGGAAATTTTAACTTTAAACGGTTTGCATATTTCTTTGTCTTTGATAGCTGCCTAAAGCTCCAGGTTGTGGGTTCAGCTTGGTTCAGGTCTTCTTGTGTTGTCTTCTTCTTGTTCTTGTAAAAAATCTTGAAATAGCTTTTAAGATGCTCGTTTAGGTTAGCTCGTTAAGCTCCGCAGAACGTGCTTTTGATTTATTTACCATACAAAACTATATGTTTTGTTTTATGATTTAAAACGGTAAACTTCTATTGATGTTTTGTTCACAGATGATGTGACAGTGCTGACTGTTGCTACGGAGGAGAATGACGGCTTCAAACGATACCTGCGCTCGGCCAAGGTGTACGACATTGACGTGCAAGTGCTGGGAAAGGGCGCGGAATGGCACGGCGGCGATATGAACTTCCCAGGGGGCGGGCAAAAAGTTAACCTCCTGAAGGAGAAAGTCATAGAATTGATGGAAACCAAGGAAAATGATCACATCGTGCTGTTCACAGACAGGTTTGTTTTAACATTTACAGTTTGGATTTAATCAGCGGTATTAAATAGTGGATTTGAAGTGACATTGAAGTTTTTCTTTTTCTTCTTTTCTTTATTTTAATTTCTTCTTACTCCACAAAAGCAGGCAGCAGATCTTTAACTCTTCATTTAAGAATGTTATTGTGAATTTAAGATTGCTAACGAGAACCTGAGCGATGTATTTGTTGCAGCTATGACGTCATGTTCTTGGGCACATTGGGCGACATCCTGGTAAAGTTCAAGGCGATGCCCAATACACGCGTGCTGTTCTCAGCTGAGCCATTCTGCTGGCCTGACCCTAAGCTCGCTGCCATGTACCCTAACACCGAGGTCACCAACCCTTACCTCAACTCGGGAGGATTCATTGGTAAGTACCGTATATTATTAAGTATAAGTTATTAGATAACTGATGAATTTCCAGTCGTTAAGCTTGATCAACTTCTTTCAAAGCACAATCGCTTATTACTTCAAATTGATCAAAGTAGTCCAACTTTTATTTAAAAAGAATGTTTCGGCTTCGACGAGCGTACAAATTCAGCAAAACGAAGGAGTTGCGCAGGAGTCTATGCCTTGAAGAGGAAGGGATATGGAGACGGATAAAGAAAGTCCAAAATATGTTTATGAACTTCCATCGTGTTCACCGGGTCATGTGCAAAAAAAATTACTTATATGGTATATAATATACTTTGATAAACAAAATAATACTTTACGATGTGCTATCAACTCTCCCGGCCGTTATTCACATCAAAATGATTGTAAAGACAATACCAGACATACCTACACTCGTCCGCTCATATCTATTGTATATGTAACGAACATTTATATGAAGAAAAAAATTGTATTTGTCGATAAGTACCTCAATGACCCTACTAACATTTGACCTTGTTTATTCTCCGAGTATATGACGTGATCAAATGCCACAATGGATATCTATATATATGTGAAAGGCGATGGGTGTATGTACGTTCTCTGTGGACACAGAAACAGCTGGACCGATTTCGATGATTTTTTTTAGTAATATTGAGATAGTGCTATTGGATGATCCTGTAGTTTTGTCGACCTGATCAACATAATCAGCGCCACCCGGGCGAAGCCAGGGCGAATCACTAGTATAAAATATTTATGAAATAGACGATGAGACGTTAGGCTATTTTATCAGCGAGCATGACTGTACGAGTGTCTACTGGTGCTTAATTGTTCATTTCCCACAAGGAAGTCCAAGTAAAATTCCTGACATCAATATATCTTTCATCCATCCCACATGTCCGCATGATATTGTTCTCAATATTTCATCTGTCAAACCTTAACTCTCTTACTCCTCTTACCCCTCTGCTTATTTTTCATGTCTACAATGTCATTAATTTCTTATCTAGTCTTGTGATAAAGATTTTTTTTTCTGTTGATTACGATACAATAACCTCTGACCTGCATATATTTCTCGAACTTTCTGGCTAAACGAATATGTTGCAATAACCTCGAAAGCTAATAATATGTGTCCTCCTTCGGGAGGGGCCAATGACCACGGTGAACTTTAAATCGCTGTTGATTGGGTGATGAATAGATGTGTAATGAAAAAGACAATTTGATGCGACCATGCGCGCATTGATATTATTTATTAATAGACAAAACAGAATGCGTAAGTTCACTTTCAATTTAAATTTTGTGCATTAAAATATGCCGAATATTATTGCATACTTGTAGGGTAACAATTAAGACAATACTGTGTTGTTACACGTATACAAAATAAGACCCTATAATTTTATAAGTCAACATTTTCATGTTCTTATGTATACACAAGTGTTTAACAAAGCAAACATTACAAAAGTAAATTAATTATTATGTTATTTGTGTGTACATTAAATTACACATCAAATATAAGACACCTGTGTTATACAAATTTATTCTCTTATATTTCATTTGTATAATGAATAATTATAACATGTTAGTTATAATAATATTTCCTATTCAATTGCACGTTAGACTTTTCTTAGCGAACTAAAGTGATCGAAACTTATAAATGTTTAAATAACTATTGTCCTGAGTAGCTTATAATACTTGATCAAATATGTGACATGTACAAAATATGACCGAAGGAAGTGATGTGTGCGCGTGCGACTGAGACGGAAATATAGATAACGATTTCGTTGGAAGCGCGCATGCTTATCTCAACGGTATTTTAAAATTATATAAACGAGTAAGTCCGTAATTTCAAACGAATACGTTCAAAACCGCAGGCATCTTTAGAAAAGTTAACGTACAATAATTGCCAGTACACACACAGGGTTTGTTTTTACATAAAATTTAATCACCAAATATGACTTATGTCATATAGTTAGATAATTAGTATTTTGAATCATTTTCGTCAAACTTTAATGTCAAATATGCTGCAAAATGATCACGTTGTTTATTTTACTATTACAGTAACACTGGTACGATAAACTATATATACTTCAAAATTTTATATCGAGTAATCTTTACAGGATATTTATCGGAACTAAACGAGATATTAACTTCTAAGAAGGTGAAGGACAAAGAAGATGATCAGCTGTTCTACACTAAAGTATACCTCAGCGAGATGAGAGAATCTTTGAAAATCAGCTTAGATCACAAGTCCGAAATATTCCAGAACCTCAACGGAGCTCTTTGTAAGTTTCTATTTAAAATATTATATAATTATCTATTATGTAATTAATATATTGTCTCCATGTAAATAAATAAAATCCAAACAGACAGGATTCTCTTGACCGAAATTCTGTTCGTATAGGTCGTACAAATGGTGGAGATAGCTATCTCGTATATTTGAAGTGTTGTGATTGTTCTAGCCGATGTTCAGCTTCGTACCAACTCGACCGAGGACTGGCCGTTCATAGAGAATGTGGCAACAAAGCAAAGACCGCTCATAGTGCACGGCAACGGCCCAGCTAAGCTGACCCTCAACAACCTCGGCAACTACCTGGCCAAGTCCTGGTCCCCGAAGAAAGGTTGCACCCTTTGTGAAGAGAGGAAGATCGAATTGAAGGTAAATTGGCTAAAAACTTGCTGACTCAGCACATGGCAACTCGGTTCTGTCAAATGTGAATGAAGTAATTTATTTGTTGCTGATATTGCTATATCCGGTCGCGATGGAACTACGCGCTTTTGTATTTACTTCTTACTTGTAAAAATTTCAACTTTTTAATCAATTTATCGTTGTTAGGAGGACAATTTGCCTCGGGTGATGCTCGCAGTGTTCATTGAACAAGCCACACCATTCCTAGAGGAGTTCTTCCAGCGTATCGTGGAGCTGGATTACCCAAAGAATAAGATGCAGCTCATCCTCCGCAACAATGTACCCTACCACGAGACGCTGGTCGATCAGTTCTTCCAGAACTTCTCGAAGGAGTACGCCACGGCCAAGAGGATTAAACCAAGCGACTACATTACCGAAGCTGAAGCGAGGAACATTGCCAAGTAAGTAACCAAATTATAAAATATTCACGGCTTGTTAATTTAATAGTTTTTAACTTTCAGCATCCCTTCAAAGATAAGTTTCATCAAAAGTTGCGTTAATTTTTTAAACTGGTGCCAGCTTTTTAAATGTAAAATGTCGAATTAACAGTGATAGAGCCAGCAACAACGGCAATAGGCCGGCGCGACCAGTGAAATACCACTACCTCACAGAAGGACAGGTGTGAAGTAGAAGTATGATGCCGCACTTCGTCTGATGAGTGAGGTACCGGAGGCCATCTTCATCAATAAAATAATCTTAAGTCCAGTTATATGTCTATGTGATAGATCAGCCAGTCAGGTCCTTTTGTATACATTGATTTATCTTTACAGAGACCGTTGTGTGACCAGCGTGTGCGACTACCTGTTCTCTGTGGACAGCGTGGCTCGGATGAACCGGCAGTCGCTTAGGTACCTGCTGTCGTCCGGGTACGACGTCATCGCGCCGCTGCTGGTCCGGCCCGGCCAGGCCTGGTCCAACTTCTGGGGCGCTATCAACGCGTCCGGCTTCTACGCCCGCTCGGCCGACTACATGGACATAGTCTATAGATCTATCAGGTAAGACAATATGTATTTCCTATTGCAATACATTTGAATGTTAAGGGTGGTTTTGTCTACGACACAAAAGGTATAATAATACATAAATAGACAACATTAATTGATTTAAATAATTTAATACAAAAAAATATACATATCAAATAAATAACATAATGTATTGCTTAAATTTAATATATCCATAAACACAAGTGTTTGGGGATGTTGGATTGAGTTTGTTTGTGTATTATTCAGTCGAAAGCTATAGAGAAATCGGTCTTGAAGGAGCGACGGTCTATGGAGTACATGTTGTCAGCCGTGCATTCATACACGCCCGCGTCCATCTGGGTCGCCGGATCGATTTCTATCTTTGATTTCACGCGATCCTCCCCAATCGGCCACTCGTGTATCTAAAATCAGAGAAAATCATACTTTTATTGTCAACCTGACGAACTTCGAACTCTCCTAAATTAGAACTCTCCTCAATTAAAGATTCATATCTATTCAACCTCTTAATTGAGGGTAATAGACCCTCAATGAGATCGAAAAACCAACCAACCAACGTTACGTTGGCTGCATCGTGTCTGTTTATCTTTAACAGCACTGGTAGTTAAGTTATATTTATATTGATTGGAATAATTTAGAGCCACTATGGTACAGATAAGTATAAGGGCGACTACATTTTCTAACATACATCGCATTTTACGTATGACCGCAAGCACAGTAGAGTGCCTTAGGTACGTGCAAGGCGAGACGGACGCGCGAACGGAC
>JWHW01016986.1:37871-91998 GCA_000931545.1 Papilio glaucus | reverse complement strand
TTAATTTTTGAATTTTATGTGTTTCTGTGTATTTATGATGGTATACAAGTCTTAAGATATTTTAAATTTATTCAACATAAAATAATATTGTTGTTTTGTGATATTAGTTACTGATTTATTTTATAATGGATATGTCTGCATTGTTGAGAGCTCAAGTGGGCCATAAGTGTATCATAGATAGGGCATTATTGAACTTTAAAAAGTCTCCTAAGGAAAGACTGCTTAAAGAGACGTCCTTGCTTACGAGACTGGAAGCATTAGAAGTGCAATGGCGGGCTTTCTCAGATACGCATACCAAGTTACTTTTAGAATGTGATGCTGAGCATTTAGATGAGACTTCGAACAGTCTCGATGGGGTGTATGAATCAGTTGAAGATACTTATATCGATTATAAAACTGAGATAAGAGACCGTATAGAGCAAATAAAATGTAAACGTAGTGTAACTTCAACCTGTCAGTCGAGGCCCGACAGTTGCACTGTGAATTTGCCAAAAATAACTATACCTAGCTTTTCCGGGTCTTATTCCGAATGGACTACGTTTAAAGATCTATAGTGTCGTTAGCTCATAACAACCCTGCAATTGACAAAGTTAAAAAAATGCATTATTAGAAAGGGCATCTATCGGGAGAGGCGGAGCAGCTGTTGCGACATGTTCCTGTCACGGCAGGAAATTATCAAGAGGCTTGGGAAACTAATAATCGATTCAGTAATAAGAGTTATTTAGTCACCTGTCTTCTGAAACGTTTTATTAATCAACCGACGCTTAATATTGAATCAAGTTGTTCCGTTAAAAGTTTGCTGGACGTGACAAATGACACATTGAACGGATTAAGGAATCTTAGTATCGACACTGACTCGTGGGATCCAATTGTTAAACTCGTAAAGCTTGGGAGTGAAAGATCGGGTCGTCAAATGAATTGCCAACGTTGAGGCAGCTAAGGGAATTTTAGGAACGCGGTTTAGATCTCTCGAGTTTATGGACGATAGTAAGAGTTCGAAATCAAACGCTGTAATCCAACGGAAACATGTCGTACACACTGCGCGGACGAGTTTAAGTATAAATAGTGGTATTCTTTGCATGTACTGTAAAGGGAAACATAAATTATCAAAGTGCGAAAAATTCCGGGTAGATCTTCTTAGCGGTAGAGTTATGTTCAAACCAATAGGCTTTGCTACAACTGTTTTGGTAACCATCGTGTCTTCTATTGTCGTTCCCTGGATACGTGTCGCGTTTGTAAGAAGAAGCATAACGACTTGTTGCATTCAGATACATCGGATAATAGCCAGTTAGGAAAACTGATCTAGATATAAATGTAAAAAAAACGCGAATTCGGTAATTAAGGAATCACTACAAGCTCCGGTATATCCTAAAGTTATATCCCATTTTTCAAGAAAAGCTTCTACGCAACAAGTTCTATTAGCTACCGCTCTCGTAAACGATAAAGGGAAGAGCGGTGATGCTCGCTCGCTCCGAGCACTTCTTGATCAAGGTTCGGAAGCATCTTTCATAACCGAATCAGCCGCACGGTTACTTAGGTTAAAGAAGGTATGCAGCATAAGTTATATAATAGGTATAGGAGATGACAAATGTACTCGTTCTTCAGAGCACTCCGTTCAAGTTAACATTCAATCGCGCTTTGATCCTAGCTTTTGTATCCAGGTGCATGCACATGTCCTCAGTACTATAACTAGTTTGTTACCATCGAAGAGGATCAACTGTACAGAATGGCTAGAACTGAGTGAAATTGACTCAGCAGACCGTAGATTCCATACGCCGAGAGTCTCCGACAACGCGAGTTGCGGCCGCGGGGCGTGAGCGGGCGCAGGGGGCACAGCGGGAGGGCTTCCCCTACCGCACTCACTTGCTCTGGCGGCGCACACCACCCTTAACTTGACTTGTAAATAAGTTTAACTTCTTGCATAAAAGTACTTAATATACAAGTGAGTTTTATTTTTGTCTATAATCGCATACACCGAGTAAAGTCTACATCTATCTTGGAGCAGATATTTATGGGCAAATTATAAGAGAAGGTCTAATCAAGGGGTCCTCAGTCAGACCGACCTCACAATGTACAGCTCTGGGATGGATCCTTACCAACACCTGAAAGAATTGTTCGTCAGAACTCGCCGCGAGAGTATCATCGTAATATGAATATGCACACATATATCTTTGACAATGAACTTCACAAACGGTTTCGGAAGTGTAAGGTGCAGAAAGAGAAGTTAGCAGGAGAGCAAAGTCGTGAAGATATTTACAAGCAAACAAATGTAAGAGACAAGAAAGGTCAATATGTAGTTAACCACCCGATTCGAGCCAATGAAGAAAAATGTCACCACTGACAGAGGTCGAGAATTAAAGCACGCCTCTATCTGCGACAATAACATTGACAATTATTTTGTCTTCGGTGTGTGTGTCAAGAACATTTCAACAGAACCTTTCACGCCATATTCTATGCGTGTCTTGGTTAATATTTCTCCGCGTCGTATAGCCTCGTGTTGGATCCACCAAATTATTTGCATCACGCCTCATGTGGTTAATTTTGTTATAGTCCTGAAATTCTCCACGGTATTGCCTATTTATTCCAGGACGTCGCACAAACTGTCTATCAAAATTTTTTTATCATATTTTTTGGCTACCGCTCTGCGTTTCATTGGAAATTAAACACTATGAAACATTTCGATCTATGAAATATATATTTCGATTTATGAAATATAGATTTCGCTATAAATATACACTAACACTTATATGCTTAAAAAAGGACACCTCGTGTTGAAAGTATTTATTAAATGTATGTGTTGTGGTAAGAGGTCTGCCTGCACCATTAACAGTCTATACTGGAGCACTGATATTACAACAATCAGATCCTCCACAAGACGCTCACTTTTATACAGATGGTATGATTATGTGATGCTTCGGAGCTGCTAGCTTCGGAGAAATACAAAAAAAAATGTTACATGCCATAACGAAGATCTTAAAAAACAAAACAGACTTTGTTTCGTTCGTCGGGAATGCACAACAGGCAGCCTTCAGCGGACGCGCGTTTGCGTCACACATCTCCAGATTGGTCTCGCATCATGTATAAAGGCTAGTTCTTATCGCGCATTGCTTTAGTGTACTAATCGGCGTCAAGTGTGGGTCAATTCTATAACTATGGACGGCACCGTTAAATTAATAATTTTCATCACAATAATTACAATGGCAAAGGTATGTATTAAATAATTTTATTTATACAATTTAATTTAAATCCGAAAATACAATTCAGCTGGCTTAGCACGAATTATTTTATTAACTATCTTCGAAGATCAATAGCTTCTTTTGATGAGCTAATTACTATTTCGAAAGTCCGATATCTCGCCACAGAGTTATACGGAAAGCATACCAGCTGATCAAGATTCGCCATGACATTGACGTAAGAGGTTTTTAAAAATGGGCACTGGTGTGAGAGATCACTTTGATAACATTTTCAATTTAATAACTAATAGCTAACACATTGTTTGACATTTACTAAACATCAATATCAAGTGTTTAAAATTATTTATTCAAAATCAACTCGTAGATAACTTCGGCAGGTAAATGATATTTAATATTTAAAAAAATAACTAACCGAACCAGCTTTTATAACCAGAACTAAAAGGTAGAAATTAATTGTTAATTATAAAAAAAGGATAGTGATTAGATAATTTTATTGTCAAAAAGCGTGGGGAAACTTTTTAAGATATTTTTTTAACTTTATATTTATAATTATGTACTTTTCTTTACCAAAATATGAATTATCTTATGGACTCCTAACATACTCTTGACCTAAGCAGTCGACGGCTGCAATGGAGTTGTTTCTGCAAACTGCCACCAGTGTGTACGCACCCTTACCACACTGCCAACTACTTTTGCCCTTTCTAATTGAACTGGCCATGTTGAATTTTCTGGAATATATTTTTGACTACGCAAACTAACACCACTGTGCCATAGAATCTTACATTCGATAGATGTTTTTTAAACGTTTCTTGTTTGTTTCGTTATTGTTGTGTTGATGGTACTCGACACTTATGACACAAAGCCGTTGACATATGACCCGACCGTTGTCCGTGCGGTCCCAAGCCGTAGTACACAAGTGTGCATCGTTAATACGCATAAACCTATGAAAGAAACGTCTTGATGAAACAACCATATGTATTTGTAAAACCTATTGCGGTCAACAAAAAGAGGGTTTAACAAAATCGTATTAAAAGCGTCCTAATTAGGACGCTTCTTTATAGCTCGACAACGCACGACACGACGAGCATACGACAAAAACAAACTAGCTATCTTTTTTCTCATTATTTTAATTGCCCTGTCAGTTTTTACACCGTTCGACACGTGTGTCTGTCAATTCTTAGGGACACTTTTGACAGGTGATTTTGTATGAGTATAAAATATCATTGAGGATACAAATTGAATGGCTCCCAGGGAAAGTCAAGAGTTGGGATGCCAGGTACATTAGTCATACCGTAGCGTAGAAATGGGGATATAATTTATATTAAGGTGTAATATAATTTCAGGCGCCGAAGCCAGGAACCTTCTTTTGGAAACCTCGAATTGGACTCGATCTATCTATTCCGACAACACGTATGTAAATCTGCAATACCTCCCTAATCTATTTATTTGTAAGCGACGAAACTTGACCCATCCCTCATGTGAGATTACTCGCGTATTAAACGCACCAGGGACCATCTAATCATCATAAGATATAATACTAGATTCAAATAGTGCGGTATTTAAACCACGACCAGGACTATGGTACAGCCAGCAGCAATAACAGCACTAAAATATTTAAAAAAATGTAGACACCGCTCTCGTTTGCCACGTTGTAATCCGTAACCTCTGCCTACACCACATGGTTAGGGGCGTATGTGTATATATGTACTGTTCGTTCATGGTTATCACGTTCCCGACTGATATTTATCATCTGAACTAATGCAACTATTATGGAATTTAAACTTTTTTGATGTAATGAAATAAAGTTAATTAATTTGTAAACAGCGAGGGTACAGAAGCCGGGCGAAGTGATCGATGGTAGTGAGAAGCCCACTGTATATGAGATCAAAGAGGGGAAAGCGGTGTTGATAAACGGATACCAGTTAGGTGTTACGATAGTAGCGCTCGCCGTCGGACAAGCTGTTTGGGAGAAATTCCCTCACCTCAACCCGTTCAAAGCTTGGTTCTACACCACTGCATACAGATGGGCACTGAGACATTTTTCTTTGTAAGTATACAATCGACAGTCTGTTTTCCATGTTGTGTATGTTTATTGCTACATTTTTTTTATAAAGAATAAACTAACGCTCGACCACAATCCCACCTGATGTTAAGTGTTAATGTGGTCTAAAGATGGTACGCACTAGTTCAGTAACAGCCTATTCACTCTTCTCTTGAAGGTACCCTCGTCATAATCGGACGGAAATACAGACGCTGGCAACTTATTCCAATCCTTTGCCGTTCTCACGACGAACGAAGATTCAAATCGCTTTGTTCGAAAGCGCGGTATATCTACTATGAAAGGATGGAGACCTGCCGTATGTCTAAAAGTCCGATGGTACAATGGAGATGGGGGAATTAAATCGGGTAATTCCTGCGTACACTCACCAAAATGCACTTAGCTCCCCTAGACAATTTGCCTCCGTGCTCAAGACTGGTCAAATTAAGGTCCTGGTCCGGTGACCCTCATCAGCCTCCTGGCCCGCCTCTCCACCGAATCTAATGCCGAGAGTTGGTATTTGGCAGCGCCTGCCCAGCTATAGCAGCTGTACACGGTCGGATCTGTGCTTTATATAAAGTCAAAAGCTGTCCCGGTGTGAAGTACCGCCGTGCCTTTGAAAGGACTCCAAGCTTCCTAGTAGCTACCTTCGCTTTAGATTCGATTAACCGCCCGAAGTTAAGATTCGCTGATATCTCGACTCCCAATACCTTTACATTTACATACATCACATTCACATACATTCTGAAAAGCTGGAGCTAAAGTGAACTGACTCCTTTTATCAGTGAATTTTGTCAACTTCAACGTCACTAAAACGCGTTTGCGTTTTAGTGACGTTGAATCTCACAAGATTGGCATTGCCCCAATAGGAGACTGCCTCGAGTGTGTGATTAAGGCGCTCTACCATAGCCTCTCGTTCAGATTGCACATGATTACCACTGGTCCGACCATTCGGTAGATATCTCTCTACAACTGTGCTGTAGCAATTTGTAATATAATTTAGATTGGGCATATTAATGTTTGTAAAAATGACTGTGCTACATATAGTGTCCATTATTATTCAATTAAGCCTAGATGGCGATTTCACCAATTTTCAAAAAATCGCAAAAATTATGCTTTTATCTTTGATATTTTATGAAGATCCTTCTACCTTTTATATGCAATTTTTATTTGTATTTAACATGTTCATCATCATCATCATCATCATCAGCCTATATCAGTCCACTGCTGGACATTGGCCTTCCCCAATGCCTTCCACAGTATGCGGTCCTCCGCGCACCGCATCCAGCTACTTCCTGCCGTCCTTATGAGGTCATCGGTCTATCTGGTAGAAGGGCGCCCTACACTTCTGATCCCCATCCATGGCCTCCATTCCAGGACTTTCCTCCCCCATCTGACGTCGCTCGCTCGACAGATGTGACCGGCCCATTGCCACTTCAGCCTTTTGACTTTAAGAACTATGTCGTCTACTTTATGTTGTTGTTCTCCGTCGAATTTCTTTGTTCCGGATTCGGTCCGTTAGAGAAACACCGAGCATAGTTCTCTCCATCGATCGCTGTGCGACTTTTAACTTATGGACCAGCCCCACTGTCAGCATCCAAGTCTCTGCGCCGTAGATTATTGCGGGAGGACGCACTGATTAAAGACTTTCGTCTTTAGACATTGAGGCATTTTCGAGGTGAGGATGGAGCGGAATTTCCCAAATGCTGCCCAGCCTAATCGAATGCGTCTATCAATCTCTTCGTTGAAGTTACCCCGGCCAAGCCGACTGGCCTGACCGAGGTAGACATAGTCTTTTACCACTTCAATAACTGCATTCCCGATGGTAACTGGGCCAGGGACGATACGCTCGTTGAACATGACTTTCGTCTTATCGAGGTTCATCTGTAGCGCCACGCATCGGGAAGCCGCGTTGAGATCGTTGAGCATTCGACTTAGATCCTCCAGCGATTCAGCCATTATGACCACGTCATCAGCAAATCGAAGGTGCGAGATGTATTCGCCGTTGACGCAGATTCCTTGCATTTTCCAGTCCAGCGTCTTAAATATATTTTAGGTGAGTGCAGCAGTGAACAGTTTCGGGGAGATGACACCCCCCTGTCTGACACCTCGCTGCAGCTTGATAGGCTTAGACTGCGTGTCCTGGATTTGCACTGCACATCTCAGAACCTCGAAATAGCGGTGGTCTATGCGGCAGCGCTGTGAGGATTCCAGAACTGACCAGGTCTCGATAGAGTCAAAGGCTTTCTCGTAGTCCACAAAAGCCACGCATAGTGTTAACATGTTAATATAATTAAATACTTTTATAAATTGCAATAACATACAAAAGAGATAGGGATTAAGTTACAGAATAGTCGCTTTCCTCAGGTTCCCGCGCTGGCTGGACGGCGGCGGGTACAGCTTCATAGACACGCACAGGGCATGGAGGAAACGCTACTCGTACCAGGATAGATGGGTACCAGAGTGGCTGAGGTGGTTCCTGCCTCACGTTTGGGAGTTTGACCGGGAGAGGAAGCAGTACAGAAGATATTCGAGATACGTCTTACCCTCTTTCGCTAAGCACTTCCACTATCCAAATAAGGAGTTCGACAATTGGCAGTCCGAAGAAACGACGGAGACGGTTGAAAATCTCGATATATCCAACTTCTCCATAAATGAGCACCGTCCTGATTACTGAATACGGTTTATTTTAAGGTTTTCCAAGCTACACTAACATATTACATGTACCTTGTCTATAGAAACAAAATCAATGTCTGTATGTATGTTTCTCCTATATGCTTACCTAAACAGATCAGATTGTGATATAGGACGTCTACAACGGTTTATGGCCCCAAAATATCTATTACAAAAAAATTACACTGTGCACAATTTTCACATTATTTTACGATAAAATGATTTTTAATCACTTCTTTTTTTCCAAAAACTAGACCAACATGACCTATCGGAGTTAAATACAAATTGATAACGTTCTGTTAAAACGCAAAAAAAATTGAATAATTAAAAATTGTAGTAATACATGACGAGGTTCCTGTATGCAAATAGCTTTGGGTTGCGATAAACAAGACAAGGCCCTCATTCAAAATTAAATATGTTAGAAAAGGATGTGTGCGAAAGAAATTCGAGAGAGAGTGGTGGATAAAATGAATAGCATGAGGGTGTGACGGGCACCGTTTACACTACGCGATAGATGACACGCATGTGAACAATTCTTCTAGTGTAAATTCGGCTTTAGTGAAGAGATAATCTAAATTACTCATAATCACAGATTAAAGTTAGTACTTAGTATTTTTAATGTACTTTCCACAACATTTCCTGCTCTATTAAATAAAACCACTTTTGGATATTTATAAATTCCTATCCAAAGGATAATAATATGAACAGATGTAAATAGATGAGAATGTAACGTTATTTCTTATTCAAAATCTTATCACACAACGTGACAAACGAGGACAAAAGAACGCAAGTGTTGAATTGACATATTCAACCTCTTTGGTAATTGAGGTTGAATGAATGAAACTACCAAAGAGGACTGGCTACGACAAACCATTAATAAAAAGAGAAAACAATAGAGCGGGAGACCAGGCTGCACCATAACTATACGACTAAAGTGAAACGTGCACGCATTGATATTTTGTCTTTGGGAACTGAGCTAGTTACAAATGAAACAAAGAAGTTTTCTGTCCTTTTCTCACTTCACAGTTTTTGTGTCGTCATTGCCATATATAAAATAAAAAATAATATATATTGAGAATATAGTTAAATTATAATTATTTTCAACTCAATTCATATTTAAGAAGTTCAACAATTCTAAAATCAACTATATTCATAAAACCATATATTTATGGTGGCCAGTAATTAAATTTTAAAACATATTAAAAGTAAAAATTTGACATTCAACTGACAAATGTCATTTTGAAGGTTTAGAAATCTTTATTTCCTTAATAAGAATACAATTATTCGCGTAGGTGTCATTTTAATTGATAAATTTTAAAAACTTTTCCGTTGCACTCGAGTCCTCGAAAGTTTGCTAATGTTTTCATTATTATGGAGGAATTCAAAGTGGAAAACGGCAGAGATTTGAGGTAAAGGTTTGCTTGCCGTATCCGATATTCCGTACCCGTGACAGTGTTATTTTTGAGACAACAAAATTATGTTGCAAAAGTGAGTGGCAGTGTTGGTAGGGGACGTCCAAGTAAAACTTATATCGATCAGATTAGTGACATACTAAAGAAGGGCGATATAAGGAGTATCCGTAACCGACGAGCATGTATGCGTAGAGATGAAGAAGCGAGACAGGTGTGCGGGGATCGCGCCAAATGGAAATCCATAATCTCTGCCTACCCCTCTGTGTTACGGGCGTGAGCGCATGTTTATTTATTTTATTTTATTAAATAAACGTAAAATTCTGTTAAATGTTATTTCATTATTCATTCCTCATAACCCTAATTAAGTTTTTATTTTTATAAAACGTACAGTTTTATTATTGTGTAGCATTATAATGTAGTGAACAATTTATAGTTTATTATAATGTAGTTAATAATTTAGTTTTTTAAACAAAGAAAAATAAAGCCGCCTAAGAACCTATTCATTCAAATCAATTTGAAAAACCCGCCAAAGTTCGAGTTTTCCATGAGTTTCCGCCGCGGCGCTAGTAGCGTATATAGACAATTATTTTTTTTTTTATTTGTATGAAGTTACGATTCTCTCGTTGAGAGCAGTTACGACGTACTCACACATTCGAGATGTAAAATAGTGGATAGTTTTTGAAGAATTATAATATAATTTTAGCGACCGCTGTGTTTGGGAACATAATTTACCGGGCTTCCTGAAGATGCGTCACTGTAGATCAGCGCGGCTCAAAGAAATTACAGATGAAGCACAATTGTTGCTCGCTTCAAATCCTTAAATTTTGAACATCTATACGAGACAATAAAAAATATACATATTAACTAAAGTAGAAGTAAAGTTTTGTATAAGATGGTATATAGGGTTTCTACATATTGGTCGATATACCTAAAGATAACATCCTGCCATCACTTTGATTAAGAGACAGTAAATTTTGACGTTTTTGTATTATTAATTTAATTTCAACATTTTATGAAACCTAGTGAAAATGATTGAATTTTTTACTTTACTTTTAACTTTGAAATAAATAATTGATACCGTATAAAAGCTTATAGGATTGCAAGGCGAAATTGAACAAAATACAGTCAAAGCCAGAGTTAACTATAGAAAATCCCCTCGTGATATAATAGCGACTAGTTGTGTAGAAACACGAGATGTAGCAGTATGTATGTAAGACGAACTAAATAGATCACAATATAACATTTTAAACACGAAGTTTCCTATATTTATAAGGGCAAGTTGAACACCAAAATAGAATTTTGGAAGCCAACGCCATCTTTTATCTTAGAACAGGAAAGTAGTTTGAAGCAAATAAACAATAACAACGACAAGCTACCACGTATTGCATAACCTACATTTTCAGGCATCAGGTAATGTCAATAATAATAATAAAAACGAAACCTTGCTTGAACGAGTGCTAGTCACTGGAGACAACTATGCTGAGGCCTCGTCAATTCTGAAGAAAAGATATAACAACAAGTGGTATATTGTCAACTACACTTTAAAAATAATTGTTGTTCAACGAAAATTCATGCAAGAATCAGCCTATATAATGTTAATCAGATTTAGGCCCCGATTTACTACAGGTGGCGGGGTACAAAACCAGGCAGGCGCTTCACTTTGTGAAAATTATTTCATCACCATTGCTCCAAAAACGGTGAAGGAAAACATCGTGAGGAAACCAGCATGTCTTAATTCCACCAGATTCGAAGTCATGAGACATCCACCAACCCGCACCGGACCAACGTTGTGGATTACGGGCTTATCCTTCTCTCGGAGAGGTCTAAGTCCCTGCAGTAGGGAAACATTCTAGATACGTCACTAGAATTGTATTAAGATGTATTAGCGTTCCAAACGTATTGGATTACCTACACGTCACTAGGATTTTATGCAATTTATACGATAGTTTCAAAACTTGATGAAATTAGTCATGAACAATGAGAAGAAACAATAAGTACAGATAATACAGACGAATAATCTGGAAGTCAAATATTTGAAATCCTGATTTCCTATTTTATAAATGACAAGAGTGCAAACACTAGGGCCAGAGCTGGTTGAGTTGAAGACATCTCACGAAACAATCTAAACGCAGCGTACTCGTACAAATTATAAGGGAATACTACATCTATATGTAAACTAAACAGTACCTTTGATTGTTATAGGGCAGCTAAGTTTTCTTCGTTGTATATTTTCTTATTTTATATTTAATTCGCCAATCCATTAAATTAAAAATATTCAATCGATCATGACATTTAAAATAACAGATGAAGTAAGGACTTTGAATGCTGTTTTCTTATATTTCACCAAACACAGCGAACCATAAATTCGCTGTGTTTCATTATAAAACAGTTTTATCATACAATGAAAAAAAAAATCGAATTTACTATAAGACCAGGTAACCTGATGAAGAGTTGGGAGTCTATTTCATTTAACAAAGTGTAACACTTTCAAAGTGATTATTGAACAATAATTTGATGAATCTCCTTAGAAAATGTATTTCCTCACCTTCATGTTACGATTAATTCATTGTAAGGAGGAAAACTTTCTCGAATTTTAGTATTTTCACGTCTTATCACACAAGCACGAGAAGGATTTTCCTCAACTCATCTCCCCCTAAACGTCTAAAGTATATAAATATTTGTATGCAGAAATAGTAATTCAAATCCAGTATAAGGTGACCTCAGATCTATAGGATCAATCTAATTAAATATGGTTCAGCTTAGCTTTGAAATTTGTCGATTAAATTCGTTTGTCCGTTGATTTCCATTCCGCATTGCTCACCAATTCTTGCTAACTTGATTTCCTTCATGACACTTTAGAATCCAATAACGCAGCAAAGCAAACTGATTTAATGTTGAACTTTTTGTCTTCGATTTGATAACCTTAAATAAAACACTATATATATTTGAGTTCTAAAGATTGAGTTACGAATTCCAGGATCAGTATTTAGGGTTCCGTAATAAGTTTCGATGAGCCTATCTTTCCCAAAATGACAGGATTTGAGGTATTAGTTTTAACGTGTCAAATTTTTCTAGAATAATAATCCTAAAAATTGTGTAATTTTATTGCACAAAATCCCACAAAAGGTTCGAAGGCTTAACCAAGTTCTATCTCGTGGGTCAATACGAAATGCAAAGTAATAAAAACACTCACCTGCCTGCCGTAGTTTATTACATCAATGTATTCAGTTTATCTAATGATTTCGTTGCCACTGCAGCCACAATGGCGCGTCTATTTCTATTAAACCAATTAATACTATGCCGATATAACATTTTGCAGCGTCTGCTTTTCCATTTCCATTTATTATTTTGCATGATTTAATTATCCACTTTGGGTACACTTTTATCCACAATGTTTAATACTAAATAATATTTTTTTGCAAAATAAAATAATTCGTTCTCGTTTTCACTATTCCAGAAGGTAATAACCAAACAGAATGTAATAACTACATTAATAAATTCGATTCTTTTTTTAAATAAAAATGATTACTAGAAATGATAATTTTCTTTTTAAAATAAAATGGCTATGTTTTTAAAATAGAACGTTAATAAATATCTAACCTCCTTTGTCTTTGCCTCAGCTTCCTATAACCAAATAGAATTAAAATACAAACAAACCAACCACGTCCAAAAAGACCAATAAAGTCTAGGAGACTGTTTATGAAACAATTTTAGATAGTTGAAATATACTAGTTCTCATTTATAACGCGGCTTTGCCCAAAGACGTCTTTCCTAGCTATTGGAAAGATGCTGAAGGCATATGGTTCCTCAAACCCTCAGCCGGCCACAAGCTCTACATCTCATCGCTTCATTAATCTTTTCAAAACGTTTGGGAAGATCTATGAACGATTGATTTAAATCCGCCTGCACGCCTTTAGGGATACAAAAGGGCTCCTAACCCCAGCGCTTTGAATCACCAATTCGGCTACTAATCCCAGCGCTTTGAATGAGCAATTCGGCTTTCAATCGGCGTACCAATCAAGTGCACCGCATCACGGAGCATATTCTTTCCAAACGCCAGCGCGGCGATAAAACCGGAGACCTCTTTCTCGACGAGGCGAAAGCATTCGATTAAGTCTCGCACAAAGGACTCATATACAAGCTGTATAAGTACGGAGTGCCCGCTCGTCTCGTATGCATAACACGAGACTTCCTTAGTAATCGAACGTTCCGATACCGCGTCGAGGAAGTGTGTTCTCAAGAGCACCCCGTTCGTGCCGGGTTACCGCAAGGGTCGGTGTGAGGCCCAGTCTTCTTCACACTCTACATCAATGATATATAGAGCTAGCCCTATTCGCCGATGACACCTGCATTTTCAGACATCAGCGTAATGAGTGACAGCTGAAGTCCCCTAAAGGACGTCTGCCTAAGCGACTTAAGAGCTCGGCGGCCTCCTATTCCGGTAATAATAATAAAGTAAGGGCCCGAGCCGAGGCTCCCTCTTCCAAGGAAGCCCTCGAGCCTACTAAGCTGCGACTGTACGCTCTACAGGGTTATAAGCCTAGAGCCCTTAGAGACATCTAGAAGGATGAAAATAACAAGGGAAGGAAATTAAAACATCAATGCTCCGGGTGCACGAACTTTATTACGATGACTAATTTGTTGCAGTGATATAATCTATATAACGTGGTCGACACATCTAGTGGTTAAAGACTTATTTATAAAACGAGTATATATTTTGTATTTATTAGATAAATATTACTGAATCTACTTCGAATTAAAATTTGATACCAACACGAACAATTAATTTGAATATTAATATTTGAGATAACATTATCGATTTCTACTACTACTTTATTATTAATAATATAGTTTAATAACAAATATTTAATATTTCCAGATAAAATGTAGATAAATAGTAATTACATGATTAGACTTAGGGCTTGTTTCACCACCTAAAAGTGGCAACTAGGCTAATCTCTGGTTAAAGTTACCTTTAACTGATCGTACGAGTTTGACAATGTCCGTTTACAACTAACCAAGGATTAAACAAGCTTGTGACTTACTTTTCACCTCCAGTAACGTATTTAAGTGACGGTTAAAACTCAAAACTACATCATCGATATTATCAGCATACGCATACAAGCTCGTCGGTTCGGGTACTCATTATATCGCCCTTCTTTATTATGCCACTAATTTGTCCGATATAAGTTCTCCTAGGGCGTCCCCTACCAACACTACCACTCACTTTTGCTGCATAAATTTGTTTCGTTACTATCTCTTCAATCATCCTTTCAACATGGCCGAACCACCAAAGCATACCTTTCTCAAATTCAGTCACAACATCCACTTTTTCCTTTGTACCGCTATTTTTAATCCTATTCTTCAACGTCACGCCAAACATACTTCTGAAGGGTCGCATCTCAACGGCATTAACTCTACTAACATGCTTTTCCTGCCAAACCCAGCTCTCACTTCCATACATTAAAGTGGGGACTAGTACAGCATTGTGTATTGCCAGACGAGCCTTCATAGACACATTCTGACTCCTCACTATTGTACCTATAGCCCTATTCATTTTATTTCCAGCATTCACTCGTCGTCGTCGAAATTTTACTTAGTAATGAGTTATAAGCGAGAAGTAATTACTCAGTAGTTTACTTGTAGGTAGTGAAAGATGCCCTAAGATGATAATTGCACATTTTTTAAAGAAGTAAGGTTATATACAGATGTCAAATCAATAAAGAAGGAAGGCCTGCTATGTACACTTACTTGTGCCATTGATGATACTTCGGTACATAATAACTAATTGATCCCTCTTACAATAAACAGCTCGCCGATAGCAGTCCGCGTCCGAATCGCTTCATACATTATAGGTATACAATAATAACAGCTACATGCAAGGTAATTTAAAGTTACTCTACGACATATATTCCCACTTAGAGGAACTACATTAAGATAGATTAAAAACTTGTACTATGAAAATTAAACTTTTTCTCTATTATAATTTTAATAAATAGCCGTTCAAGTTCCTCGTAGTCGGTCTACACATCCTTTTATTACTAGAAAAAGAATTAAGGTGACGTGCCCACATAAGACTGTATTATACGATGGTGCCCTGCAAGTTCTGGGCCTCTGGCGTGGGCGGTGGCAGCGAGGGCGTGACCGAGGCGGACGGCAGTGCGGCCGCCACGTCCTGGTACGGCAGCAGTGGGTATGTGGCGCTGGCCGCGCGCTCGCCGCGACGTTCCTCCGGCGGCGCCACCTCCAGGTAGCGGCTGCTAGCGCTCATGGCGGCCCTGATGGCGGCTGCGTCTTGCTGCCGCTGTTGCTGCTGATGTTGCAGCAAGGAGTTGAAGTGTGAGATGCCGATCTCTTCGAGACTGCTCTTCCTACGGCTACCCGCGCCCGCCGCCACCAGGTCCTGGCGCAGCGAGCTGGAGCGGCGCAGCAGGACGTCGTCGACGACGCGCAACGAGTTGGAGCGGCCCCGGGAATCAGTTAAGATGGTTGGGCTGTCGGGCAGCGATAGCGAGTTGGCCTTGGTGGTGGGAAGAGGCGCTCGGGGCTGCGGATAGCACGCGCCGACCTCGGGTCCGTGTCGTCTGGACCCACCCTGCGCCTGGATCAGGGCTTGGGAGCAGAAGCTTATGTTAGACTTGCGCCGGCTATTGTGCCGTTCGAAGGTCTTTTGGGCGGAGAATGGCGATGGGCGAACCAAATATCTGAAAAGTATTTAATAAATAATTAGCCAACAATTTGTAGATCGAAAACGCTTTATCATCGCGCGATCAATATTCAAAATACATACATTATGTCTCCCTCTTGCAAGTTAAGGTCGCAGCTCGGGTTGATGATCACATAAGACAGGCTGTTCCTTTTTTCGCTTACGTCATCGTAGTCGATCCCGGTAAGGTTCAAGGACTCCATTCGAGAGCGGACCAAGTTAGCTATTTCGGCTCTTTCGATTTGTTGTATGTGATTGTCCCTGGCCTCGTCGGCCAAACTTGTAGAGTACTGCAAAGTTTCAAAGGTTGAAAGATGTTTCATATAAATGAATTATTAGTCGTATTGCAATTATAAGTTGCCTTATCCAAGGCATAGATAATTACGAATGTAATCAAATGGTGTGTATTATTGAAGTCGCAATACAATACACCTGTTTCCATGGCTACCAACACAAAGGATTTATCATTATATACATACGGCTTTCGTTTATATTGTTGACATGTTGGTATCAAGACAGGTCTATTATGTTGTAACTCGATAGACTTGTTATTGTCGCCTGACACCGGAATGAATTGATAAATTGTGTTTGCATGCATATTTGCATAAGGATGATATTTGACTATAATGTATGGATTAATGATATACCTATATATGTATACATATAATAATCCCTAAAGACTATGTTTACGTCTGAATATTATTAATTAGATTTATTTTAAATCTACAACTAAAACCTAATTAAAACTAAAAACTATGTTTTATTACATTTTTACAAGGTATACAAAACTAAGTTAAATTTAGCGTTGGTGAGTGTTGAGGCAAGTTGCGTTATATAATAATTCTGAGTCTTTTTACAATAATTCTTATGTAAACAAATATTTATATCATGCTTGTTTCAAGGACATTTATTTGATGTTTGTTACAAACACTATCTTATTAAGTCGTGAATTTTATTTCCAATTATTTATTATAGTTTTATTTTTTTGGTAGTTCGTGTTAATATAATGCTGATTTAGGAGCCAAACATTGAAAATAATCAAAAAATAAATTGAATAGAATTTTGGGGATCGCTCATTGCGGTAATGTCAGCATCAGGGTTGGATTAGGGCTCTGGTGTGGGGTCCTTACCGCTGGCGTGGTCTCGCCGTAGCATCCCCCGAGGCAGCCGGTGGACTCTCCGCCCCCGTCGCGCCCCTCAGCCCCCGCGTCGCCCCCAGCCGCCTCCTGCAGTAACTTGCAGGTCACACTCCGCCACGCAACCAACAACTCGAGCCCTAATCCTCGCGTACAACTTTACCACTAGCGTTTCACTTTATTATGCATCAATGTATAGATAACTATTCTAATTCATTCAGGGCTGCGACCCAAACGGTGAAACACAATTACTCTTTATTGTTTTATTACGTTACAACTTTAGAAAGTTTTCGTCTACCTATACCATCTCGTTTATATTAAACATGCGTAAGCATAAGCGATTTACGAGCTATTGATTGCAGTGTTTGGTCACAGTTTAAACAATCACACAGTTGTCAAACGTTTTTGACTGCGAGTGACACCAGCGCCCGTGTAGGTATACACTACCAGTCGCAAATGTGCCGGGGTTGTCAAAAAAGAAAAATGCAATAAATTTAATTGTTAATTATAATTGTTTATTTACAGTGCATCTAGCACTCGTACTTGTAAATGATCATTATAAACTGCTAAATATTTACTTGTCACTTTATTTTTGGAGGTTTTTAGGTTGTGATTATGTAATGTATTCTAATTTTGATGAACAATCTTGCCATAAAAGTTCTAAATGATCTCATCTGTTAATTCTATTACTCTTAATAAATTGATTGACTTATTCGAGACTCGCTTGCTATATATACGGCGCATCGACCCTTAGCGTTCGAGTGCGCAAACTAAGAGCGATCGGGGGCCACGTACCGCGCCGCCCACCTCCCCGCTAGATCCCCGCCGTTGCTCTATGCAAATACATTCGTTGTACAACTGTATGTGATTGTTAAACTGTGGTTTCGTTGTGCTCTATACCCAAAGAAAGCCTATTCTTAGGCTTGATTAAGCGTTTTAAAATACAAATATAGATTATAAATGTTTAAGTAATAATAGTGCCCGGTGCACTAGTACCGTCAGCATCGACTGTGTGATTTTGTAGACGTAAGCGGCTTTTAATTGACATGTAAAAATTCTGGCACGAGAATTCCAAAATTATGTAAACAAACGAAAGAGAAACTGGGTGTTCTGCTATAATAACACCTATTTGTGTACTGTAATTTTTATTTACATATATAATTATGGAAAAAAAGAACAACGAAAATAATAAAAACTTCACGCGTATTCGAATGAGCACATAACGCGTCTATTTCAAAATGGCGTCTAAATGTTTAAAGTCCATGAGTCAGACGAGCTACCGTACCAATAAACATTTAACGATACTTGCTTATTAATAGCTTTTTCCTATTTTTTTCTAATTATAAATCACAACACAATTTCTCCGTGATGTAGTTTTGGCAAAAAGTGAAATATAGGGACGTGTTTTTTATATACATAATAGATAAATATAATCCAACTAATTTAAATTGCTCGCTGGATTTGTATTACGGTATATTAATAAGGTTGATTGGATTATGTTAACTCATAATTGTTGCTTTGTACCTCACAAGTTGATTGTTGACATAATTTTGGCATTCTCGTGTAAGCTATAAGCATCTAGAACACGACATGCATCACACGCACTAACAGAATAGGCGGGATTGCGATCATCGACAAACTTGCGACAGACAGACGAAGAGGTCTCTCTTCGTGATCATACCGTTCTTAGTAAAATATACGGGGCCTTTTTCTTCTGCAATCCAAAGATTAAGAGACCAATTGAAAAACATTTTATCTTCCACGTACAAGCAAGGAATAGGGTATCGTTTTGCAATAGCAGCTTGCGTAGAAACAATAATTATAAAGCTCGTGTGGTACGTTACATAATAAAACCGAGTGACGTGTAGGAAGAGTAATAGATGTCGAATACATGGCAGAACTAGAGACACGCCACAGGTGTGAAGGCTCGAGAAGTAAGTACATGTAGACAGTTTGACTACAGTAAAATATAGTGCGAGTCTCACGTGACAGGAGAATACAAAAAGTAATAATAAAATATCAACCCGAAATACAGTCCAAGGGTCGGGACTACTCAATATGCTCGGAGTATTCAATTTGGAATAATAGTGTTGTAATTTGGAATAAAAGAAGTGTTTTATTGTTTAGTTACGAGGAATCACATAGGCATCGGCGAAGGACTGTATTTGAGGAACATATTGGATTATGAAGGAGTCGTCCAACTCACCGATTCGCGCGATGGTCGCATTCTCGCGAAGCGTGACCAAAACCACTTTGCCTTGGCCCCTGACGACATACTCACGTGGTTCCCCGGCTCGGCCAGGCTCGTGTCCTGAGTACGATAGATCCCAATGGGGATTTCGCATGTGGTCGAACACAACTTTTGGTACAGACGGCCGTATGTACGTATCCACATGTCTTCTTTCGTTATTTTCATCTGTTACAAGGGTAAGGGTTAATTTTGCACGAATTTTGTTTTTAATTGTAAATATTATAAGTGAGAAATTTCGCTCTGGGTTTCGCTCAGGACTTAGTAGTTCGCTTCGGCCGATGACGATGGTAATGAGATGCGGTGGGGTCATGGTGTGAGGAGCATGTGCCAGCAGATAATGTCGCGTTCGCTCGCGTGCCATGGCTTGAAACGTACCGAGGCAAGGAACCCGGAGCCCGGTGCCTGGTCAACGCCTAGAAGCAGCCGCACGAAAGTTATCACGTAGTCCTTGACGAACGCCTGGTATAGCAGCGTGTCCAGCATCGACGCCGAGAACACTGATCCCGCCGCAAACGGCAACCGGAACATGTACGAGATGTGCGAGCCGCGCTCTTTTTCACGCTGGGAATAAAAAAAGGTTATTGTAATTACTTAGTCTATTCCTTGAAATACTTGAATAAAGTTTTGAATTAGTAGTACTTTTTATCACCTTTACCTTTTCCATTTTAGAAAGATGTAGAGCATATTTATCGTGAGCACGAAATTGCATGAAGCGCATGTTCGAAGATTGAGAAAGTTCGGTTATGGATTTTATGGAGGGGAAGAATCTGAAAAGAAAAATTTCGATTTAGTTCGAAGAAGAAAAAACACCTACTCTAGATAATAATGAAATATACGCCCGCGCCATTGAACTATAAATGGGACGAAACATTTTTAAAGATCGCACTAGCAGAGGAGCTGTTAAATTCGCATTTGCAAAATACAAATTAGATAACTTAACCGTTTTATTTATGAAATATATTTTACTTGAACATTGTTTGCACGGCCACTATGGTGTTACAGTCGGCGAGGCTATCTTCCTCGGCGGAGTTGGATAACTCTTTATTGACGACCACAACGTTTTCGGCGAGTGTAATTCCCGCACGGAGCAAATCATCCAAGCTGAAACATATTATGTGCAAACTAGTCTACAATTTCGTACACTATCGTAGTAAGTATTAAAAATAATAATATTAGGCAATCCTTTATGAAATAAGTAAACAAAAATCCAATTTCTCAGTTCGACTCCACTCAGATTTTGTGGTACAGGAAAGGCTGACATCGCATCCGTCACTTTTGTCATTTTTGTGGATAGCGATTGTGACTTAACATCGACTGATAAGCTTGCTCGTTTAACACCTAACATAAAAAATAATAGTGCAATTGACTTGAGAGGTACATTATCTTACCAATCGATGGTGCCAAGCATCCAGTAGACTAAAGGAAAGTACGAAATCGCATCCAGAAAGGCAATGTCTGGACGACGCTCCAACAACAATATGATCGGATTTAGTGACGTCTTAGATCTGAAATGTGCTCGCAGGGGTACTATGAAATTGTATATTCCATTGGAAGCATAGTCGGCCGCCAGGATGATCGTCTTGTTCTGCCACTGATACTCCTTGGCGTTGCGATAAGCGCAGTGCTCGCAAACTTGCGCCAGCTGCAGACAGCAGAGCGGCTTCTTCTCTTTCAGCAAGTAGCAGAGAGTGGGACTCACGCCGATGAACGGGGACACCGGCGGAAAGCCCTTGACAATTCTGCAATCGAACGCGAAACAAAATTAGTTCAAAGTCAAGTGTTCAACGTTTGCTAATTTATAATTTACCCAAAGCCAAAGCAAAGCTTTATTTAATTTTTTTACATATAATAAAAATGTAACTGATCGCTGTTTGTATATGGAAGATATTTGAGAGAAACTATTATTGGGGGCCTTCATAAACGCAATAGAATCCAAAACAATGATTATTAGAATTTTTGTCTTGTTTGTCTGTGTGTTTTTTAGCGCTAACTCAGAAACGGCTTAACCGATTTGGGTGCGGTTTTCACTAATATATTGTGGTAAGCTTCACTTAACATTTAGTGTTTGTTTTATCGCATTCGGTTTATAAATAAAAAAGTTATATCAATTTAACTGTGCTACGGCCATACTGTGTCGACCCCGTGTACGCGGGAAAAGGACAGTGAGATGATGGGTTACGGTAATATCATTTGCAGGGCGGTAAAACCGCGGGGCACAGCTAGTAAATTATAAAATAGATAACATTGAAATAAAATATCTTTTAACGAAATATTAACAACATAATGTATTTACCCCATACACGTCATTAAAGTTCCAAATTAAGTTGGAAATAAAATTTAAATTCTGATTTCTATATAAAAATAGGACATCCAAATAGAGCAAAAGTGTGGTGACTGTCGGTGCTGGATACTATAACATTCAACATTAAATTCGGGATATATTCATGCTTGCTATGCCTTAGGGACGTGTGCAAAGGAAATAATACCTACGTACAGCAATCGATTTCACTCTAACATTAAGTTATTTAGTTTTACATTGACTTTCATTAATTTTGTAAGCTAATAAAATTTCTACAAGCAATATTTAACCTAAACATATCGCGATATAACATATTTTGCAACGAGCATGAGACATCTGAGACTTCAAGTGTTTAATACGGTCAGCAGAAGTACTCCGGCACAGTAGGGGCTATACTACTACTTAATTAGGGCCTATACACACGAGTGGTAAATCCATAACTAAAGCCTTCGCCACACTACACTACTGATGTGTAAATCCGAAAAGACCACGTTTCGGGTCATCCAATGACTTCGAATCCATAAGAATGACCCGAAACGCGACCACCCGTTCTTCGTGTGACGCCAAGCGGGCAACATTCAACTGAAGGACCCATCTAGCGGCTTCCGAGAAAGTTTGCTTCTGCGTTTGGTCAATGAAGGAGAAGACAAACTCTGTCCTCTTATCTCCTTTTCTTTACTTGCCTCCTCGATTCCTACGTAAAGGTTGGCAACGTACCGATAATTCTTCTGGTAGCAGCGGACGTGTATGGACAGCAGTGGTCGGTTACGGGTGAATTGCCTCGTAGCGAAGGTCTCACCTCGAGAAGTCGGCGCGCCAGGCGCTGCAGAGGTCGCTGCCAGGCATCGAGGAGTAGCTGCTGGTGAGGTCCTCGCTGCGGAGTGCGGGGCGGGGGCGGGGCTCCGCGGCCGCGGCCAGCCGGGAGGACACACAACGCACACAGTCGCACACGCACTCTCTGTACATTCTGCATTACATTTACCCATCACACCGGTACCTTTCGTATTTGGCAAACGCAAACTATCGTATCGAAACCTACATGAATTAGCCGATCCTAGCCATTATTACAGTATTAGATAAAAGCGCTTCTAGTCGATGTAATTCAAAACTCATGGATTTCCGCTTGGAATTTGTGCTAAGAATTCGTCTTTAATAGAAAGCTGATGCACTCGATCGTTATATGGTATTGGTTGAGGGATCGAGGGAGGTACATGACCGTGGTACACTTGGCGAGTAAAAAATTATATCATAAGTTTAGTATTAAAATTATTTATTTTTGCACATAATTATTTATATACTTCATTTAAACGATTTGTCAGTCTTTATTCGCCGAGTTGTACCAGAGCGACATGTGACGTACTCGGTGTTAAATGCATGCATCTGAAGCGGGGCGATTCTCTATGAAGGTACCGACTAAAACAAGAAGAAAGAAAAAAAACACTAACATCGCAAATATAGTTTGTGTGGAACAAGATAGAATTTTTGTAAACAAACGACACGTCACTTACCATACTAGGCGGCCATTGCACTTTTTATACTTTCATCGGACATGTTGTAATTTTGTGGAAAATAAAGTGAAGTGAGATTGAATAACATGATTAGATAATGTAAGAAAAAGTCCTTTTTCGAAAATATTTTGGAATTTACGAATTTTAACACTTGTTTACAAAAATTCCATCTTGTTGTGGAACAAACTATAGTCGTGTTGCGGTCTGTGTTTAAGGTTGTCATAATCCAAAGCGTGCACGAGAACATAAAGTGAGGCAACCTAGTAAAAAAACGTGAAGTGATTAAACAACATAAATTTATTAAAACTATATAAAAGTTCGATAATATTCATGAAAAAAAGAAACCTAAGATAAATTGAAATAAAAACAAAGACGGTGTGAGTGAAAGACAGGTGCGAACGCGTGAGGCGATCGCTTGTAGCTTGGTGGCCGGATGTCTTACGCGATCTTCTCGGAGGGCGAGCGCCAGGGCACGTCGTCGCCGATCTCGTCCTCGCTCTCGTCGAGCTCAACCTCCACCTCGTCATCCTGGTTGTCGGATGGGATCTGCAGGCTGGACGACACCATGTCCGGTACTGGCAGTATCGATGGCCTCCGACTTCCACCATCGATATCTAAACAGAAAAATCAACTGTTCCGAAACACGGCCGAGCTAAGCTCGGTCCACAGAGCTAATATTACTTAATTAATTAATGACTTATATAATTTCCATGTCCATGTATAATTTACGTGAATCCCATATCTGTATATTGTCTGAATGAAGACCAATCAGCTTCCGATGCCTTGCCAGACTTTCTGTAAGAAAGAGAGGGGAAAGGAAGAAGAAAGATGATAGAAAGAAGTTGTTAGTGGTCTTAACTGCACACTGTAAGTTCCAAAATAATGACTGCCGACAGAAGTGAAAACTGAAAACAGGCTCGATAATAGTTTAATAATAAATTATTAACAAAAAAAAAAACACAGGCAGTCATAAGTACTGCCGACAGAAGTGAAACTCAAAACAGGCTCGACAATAGTTTAATAATAAATAATCAACAAAAATAAGCTGTTCCCGAGGTTAGTAAAACCATAATAGTCATGTCCAGTATCAGTTGCCATGGTAACGTTATAATAAGTTATAATGTTTAATGACGAAAAAGATGGCGCGTAACGGAAAAATGTGACGCGTAACGGAAAATGTGACACGTAACGAAAAAATGTTTCACTAAATTTTTTTCCAACCCCGATAAAGAAGTTTCACTTCAAAAACTCTAGCATCTTAACAATAAAATTCAAAATTGAATTCAAACGACCTCTCGCCTCGCCCGATCACAGTTTTCGTAACGCTCTCGTCGCGCATTCACCAGCTTACTCCCCAAGTCAAGTGTGCCTAACGAAGTCTTCACCTCAAAAAGTACACACCTCTGCGATAGTTGATCGAGTCGGGGCTCAGGAAGTTACTGTCCGGGCGCGTGCTATGCGGTAACAGCAGGTGACTATCGCTCGCGCTGTCCGTGCCGGGCGACTCCTTCAAATGGTTACGCGATCCAACAGCCGACGACCCCTCTCCATACTTGGCTGTGAAATTACCAGCGAAATGTTTAATAGACAAAAAAAAGTTTTACACGTGATTAAAAAGTTGGTCTTTGACAGTCTTTTATAATTTACATTACATTTCTTAATTTTACAAGCGATATGAATCCAAGGGATGGGTTTCGCTTATCCGTTGTCGATCATAATCGTACAACAAACGCGCGCATTGACTATGCATGTTTTATACGCATGGTTAAAGCCATATTACAAAACTAAGTAACATAAAATGATACATTGATGTGATCGAATTCAAAAACACCGGGCGCAAAGTTGAAAACATTAAACCAATGCACCGAGTGGTCTTTATGATTATGTTAAAGCTACCGATAAAAATGTTAAATCTTTAACTATTATATGCAAATAACTATGCATGCAAATAATTTTACGATTACGAATGGTATTTTATGCATGTTTATCTGATTGTACTGCGCGAATGTAAAGCTCACGGTCGAAGCTCAGCACTCGAATCGTATCTCTTGAAATGTATACATTAGTCAGCTTTTAAAAATTAAACGAAAATACCAGGAATACAGATAAAGAGGTAACAGTAAATACCAGGCAATTCGAGCCCTCCCCGTGTAATCCGGCGTCCCTTGTAATCCGACAAGCGAAATTCAAATCATATATTTTGTTATACAGATATTTTCTAAACCAAACTTAGTAGCTCGGAACATAGTCGCTGTTTTAGGTATCATCTTAACTTCGAGAACACTCGGGGAGTGAGTCAGTCGGTCATTTGGAAGACAAGCCCAAGTTGGCCTCCAAAAAGCTTAGTTTCTTGCCGGCCCAACGCCTGCTGTATACGGCGCGTCTACAGCCTCACATGCAATACTGTTCGCATCTCTAAGCTGGAGCCATTACCAGCTTTTTTATGGAAGAAAGTGGCAAACGAGGAAGCGGATCACGGATGCACATGATGCATTGCCTACCTTTAATGGACAGAGGAGGGCATAGACAGGAATAAGGATATTTCCTTTTCCCCGTTAAACCCTCCCCGTCCAATTCTCTTTCCGTTCCCATATCCTTATGAGGAAAGGATTGGAAGGGGAAGAGCATTGAAATAAGGTCTCCGGCACCTCACTCATCAGGCGATACACAGAGTACTTTTACTTCACGCCTGCTTTCTGTGAGGTCGTGATTTCACCGGTCGCGCCGGCCCATTTATGCAACAGATGTTCTTGTTGCGGGCGCTACCACTGTTATACATAACTTATTCCATTTGACCGCGTACACCGGAGAGCGATTCGAATGGTCAACGGAGCTCGGTAGCTCTTACTGATCTTCTGGTATTGCGAAGAGGCGTCGCGTCTCTCGCGCATTTTGAGAGTGTATTTTGCATTCACCTTGGGGAGTGTTCCAAAAGAACTGTTTAGGACAATCCTGATCAATTCCGTCATCGACCAACGCGACAGAGCTCTAATTACCATCCACACATCTTGATTGTTGGAGTTCCTCTACAGTGCGGTTGTGCGATATTTCCTACCTTGCACAACCGCGTTGTGAAATAATCTGTCGCCAGCGGTATTTCCAAACCAATACGACTTAGGATCCAAAGCGAACGTGCTCCTTAAGGGCCGGCAACGCATCTGCAGTTCCTCTGATGTTGCGGATGTTCATAGGCGTCCCGCTACTTATACCCGACCCGATAAACTGAGACATTCTATCTTTTTATAACAGTGGTAGAACCCGCAACAACAAAATATGTTGCATGAATGGGCCGACTCGACCGGTGAAATACTACGACCCCTCAGAAGAGGGGCGTGGAGTAGAAGAAATCTGCGTTTGGTGTGTAGTCTTATTCTACTTCTCTTCCCGTTCCAATCCTTATCTAATAAGAAAAGGATGGGAACGAGGAGGATTTGACGGTGGATGGGATGAATTGTCAGGTTTGACACATTGACATTGACAACTTCCTCGTTTGACACATTCTTCCATATAAAAAAAATCGATAGCGCCTTGCAAAACGTCTGTCGGATAACTGCGAGTTACAAGTACCATCACTGGCTTCCAATAAAATGTATTGAGCTGCATTCTATCAAAGTAACATAACGTTTTTTTAGCTCACGGGAACCTTGAACCTTAACATTGCACGCGAGGGAGTGGGGCTCGCTCCTTGTCTGTTATATACTTTAGAATATTGCGTCGCATTTTATTTTATTTTATTTTAAAGTTTCGTTCGTTATGATGTGAGTTTCATTCAATATTGAAACAAGCAAATACAGACTCTAAAGTCTTTAACATAAGGCATGACAATCCGCACAGTGCGATGTAAAAGAAAGTTAGATTGAAATGATAATTGATTTACCGCGATATACTGATGGATACCCTTATGTTATACCCTACCTTACCCTATATATTATATACCCTTATGAAGACGGAGCAACTTAGGCAAATGTAAATATTAGGTACTCATTGGAAATATGTTGACATCACGAAAGTTTTCACTGAGACGAAAAACAAAGTTTAGTTTTTGTTTATTTGTGTTTTACATTAGGTTACTAATAACATCAAGCGCAGTTATTTAATATAGGTACAGTAGGATATTATTAATAAAAATATTTCCGACGAGTAACGTGTTAGAAGCATCAATTGATCTGTGAAACTCACAGCTAGCGACTGCGAAATTAGCGCATGAAAGTGTATTAGCTGGATTGATGCGGGATGGCGAGGCTATTGGCGTGGAGCTCGCGGGGCCTTCGAGCACCACTTGGGGCAGCTCGTACTGCACAGCGCTACTACCCTCTCGTGCCGGCTGGCCGCCTCCCGCTTTCCTCTCGTTACACACCGCACTTTGGTCTTTGGGCATTATGGCCTTGCTCTCTCGGTTCTCGGAGACCACGAAGGCGGAGTTCTCCTCTTTCGTGATGCTCATGTAGTAGCAGGTGTCGCTGCTCTTCATGATGTGCCGGGGGCCGGGATTCAAGAGGATGGTGTCTTCATAGAATTCCGGCAACTCGGCCGGTCGCACGCCCACCAAAGCTACGCCGTACCTTAGAAAAGAACAATAATAAAGTATAACATTCGATGTAGTAAAAAAACGCGGATGTATACGCGTTTTTTCTATTTTTCACAAAGCAATGCGAAAACGTGCCCCCAATCATTACCGACCGAAGGTGTGAACATGGCACCTAGGTCCGACTGACCCAGAAGGTGGGTATGTTTTTGGCGGGTATGCATGCTATATGGGTTACTTCCTGTAGCCTAACCAGCTTAACCCTTTTTTTGTGACCATTAGGATTAGCAGAGCCATAGCGCATACGTCTGCGCCAATCAGAAATAAAACAGTGGAATAACATGATTAAAATGTCAATTATCATAAGTCTGTCGGGTCTTTTAGTTGTATTTAAACGATCAAGACACTGAACTACTCACTTCCTATGGGAATGGAAACTGGCGTATGTAAAACTCTTGCCCTCGTACTCCCCGAAGAAACGGCTGTCGCCGAGTACGATGTGGTATATTTCGTTTCCAGAGCACTTCCCGTAGAGACGGTGCCACTCCTCAGGCGATTGTTGACCTTCCCTGGAAAGTAAGTACTATCATATATGAATTATTCTTAAACGAATAACACCTATTTACTTTGTGTACCAAGTAGAATAAAGCTAATTTTCCTATCAATGACTACAATCGATATAAAAAAGTGTGTATGTCAGCTGCTACGCATAGATTATAAAATACATAGAAATGAATGTATTTTGTATATAATTTAAAGCATGTATGATGCATTTGATGTATATAAATTTACAATCAATTCGTCGTAATTCATAACATAGCTATGACAACATAGAAAATAAAAAGTAAACATTGATATAGTTATGCAGACGCTATACTGTACACATACAATTGTATATGTTACACTCATTGTGACTAATTGAAAATTATTAATAATCTTCGAACTTATTTAATAATTATCGAAAGTTGTAAAAGTAAAAAAAAAGTAATTTTGTTGGCGGCCATAATTTATTTGCATTTTTCGTTCGATGTGTACACATAAAGTACCTAGAGAGTCTACTGGCCCTTTAATTTAATATGTAATCCGCCATTTTGTGGTGGCGCCCATCTTGGATTTAATGATACTTAATATATTTAATTATACTCTCATAAAGGTGTGTACCAAATATCATCTCAATCTGGCAGCAGGAAGGGAGTAAAATTTAAACGATAAAATTTTAACCAAAAAAAACAACCGTGGTTAAGCGGTTCCATCCCGCCGTGTATACCCTGGACTGGGGAATGAGCTAACTCCAAAAATTATAGAGGTTTTCATTGTTCGGGCATCAATGAAACTATCGACCCAACTTCGATGAATTGTGGTGCCTAAAAATACTATTGACCTTTCCCAAATATGATCAAATAAGTTAATGTCACTCGAAGGAATTAATCTACGCAAAAAAGAATGTGACTCCGTGTTGAAACAGATCCCATCTGCCGAAGTTGTGGGACTTGGCGATTTTAATGCCTACTATGTGAATGGCTTGGGACCTACCCAAGGCAAGCTCTTACTGATCGGCTTGACAAACGCGGGCCTCACATCGATGTCGAGACTGTGCGCTTGATGCGACCACCATTGTGCCGCGCCCCTTACTGTTGCTTTCCCACTGTGTTCAAACTTAACGTGCTTTCAATAAAGAGATCGATCTGGGTATAACCCATGCAGCAATTAATGCAGCTAAATAGGTAGCAAAACATAATTCTAGGACTTCCCGTACTTCCGACTTCATTGATGAAGTTATCAAAGTATATTAAAAACCAATGCTTCAGACTTTTAACAAAATATTGTGATTTGCCAAGTGAATCACATTTGTAAAAGATCCGCTATGATAAGTTGAGAAGCGTACGTACTGTCCCCGGCTGGTGTGCAGCAGCAGCGTGACGAGCGTGGAGGCGCCGGGGCAGGTACAGTTGTTTGCGAGCAACGCGTACTTGAACTCATCCTCGCACACTACGAACTCGGCGAACTTCACATGCAACTTGTTCTCCGGCCGGAAGATCTGCACATATTGAGGCACGTCCGGCGCAAAGTCCTTTACGGCCCACGACCTAAAGCAATAACACATTTATTATTTTCCTAGGGTGGATTGGCCGAGGTGAACACCGAACTGTGTATCTGCTTGGCGGAAAAGTTACCAAGTCTAAGTCCCATTATACCGAGCTGATAGAATTTAAGCACAATAGAAAACGATTGGTAGAAATCAATCTTGTGTTTTGTGTAGAATGATAGATTGTGAATCCTTGAAGGGGATGTTTACTTGGTTACCTCAATATGGTATGTTCGTCCGCCGCGGTCTTATCGGCATAGTTGCGCGCGGCCAGCACGAAGCAGGCCTCCGCCTCATTCATGCGAGCGCGGATGAGGTCGGTATCCTTCAAGCACGATCCTTGGATGTAAATGACACGTTGAGCCCAAATCGGTACCTGAAATGTTAGGATACCAACAGTAAGCTAAGCTAGTAAGCTTGTCGATAGAGAGTACCTAATAACACACTCCTGGCATACCTCTATCATCAATTATGCATCAATGCATCTAAGCACTGATGCTAGTCAATTACAAGTACGCATTCCATGGGTGACAGCAGCACGACATATTAGTCCTGGAGTAACGTGCAGGCGAAGAACTCGTTCAGGAAGTCCATGATATGCACTTGGAGGATACGTATACCTACTTAGAGGATAAAACGCATAGTCTGGTGGCGTTCCATGTGGGAGAGCAGCACGACACAGTTGTCCTAGAGTTGGCATAGAACTTGTGCAAGAATTCCACGATACTTACTTGGAGGATCATACGCATAGTGGTGTCGAGTTCCATAGGGGAGAGCAGCACGACATAGAAGTCCTGAAGTAACGGGTGGGCGTAGAACTCGTTCAGGAAGTCCATGATGGTGTCGGCTTGGAGTGTAGTCGAGCAAACTACCACGTGCTTCTCTGACTGCGCGCGGTGCGACGAGTATGATCCCCCCAACTTCTGTCGTTCCATCCAAGTGAACGCTAGTTGCTCGAACTGGAAATTTAAGATAGGAACAGTTAATAATATGACACTAGATATAAAAATCTGAAGTAAAATATCTACTATACAAAAAAAAACTCATTATATCGTAAAACTAAACTTAACTTTATTGAATGTTAAACATTCAAAGTAATATACTAAGAAACAAAATTGAATCAACATATTTTATTAATAATAAATCTACAGGCAAATAAAAGGAAAGGAAATAAAAAAAAGTACTCACTCCAGAAGCAGATTTCCTTTGGGCACGGCCCTGATACTTCATAAATATAATTATTCACATTATTCGATTACTTATACTCTGGTGTTACCAGATCAATCGATCGACCGTCGATCGACGGCATCGATCGCTGGTAGAATGGATTAGTCGTCGTCGATCAATAGTTTGTACCATATCAGACCAGTCGATCAACATCGATCTACGTTGACCGATGCTGTCGATCGAAGATCGACGATCGATTGGTCTGGTAACACCCTTACATTTCGCGCATATTTATCAGTCACCTAGGGCCTTGCCAATTTTGCACGCATGATCCAACTCTTTCATTACATTTCCTTTAACGCCACACATTTAGCCATGCATATTTCTCTACCATCATACTTCAGACACCATGATTTATACTAAATTGAAATATAGTCAGCACGACATCGCGTTTTAAGCCTTTTCGATTAATTTTGCGTGGGTATAGGTCATATAACGTTAATAGGTCATATAACATCTGATGCACTGTTGCTCGGTTGTTTTCTTCGTGTCCAGTCGAGTGTAGCGAGTAATGTAAATAGCATCACATGTTGTGGACACGAAATCACTGGCAAACGAGCACTGCGATCGACTTTGTGTTCGGCTAAACCAACCACCGATGAATTCCGGCGAGCGCCGCCGCGAATGTTTCAAGTAAGGCACGTAGTGCAGCCCACACGTTGGATTCGTGGTACATTACCTGATACAAAACATTACACGTCACACTTGTCTGAACCAGCTTTTATGCCGGCTTCTTTTTCATGCAACCTTTCAATCATCATTATTTCATCCATTCATAGATCACCCCATGAGTCGTTGCTAACACTGCCTTTCATTGTACCCAAATATTTATACCAAAATAATATTAATAAATAACTATAAGAAACTGAAGAGCGCTGGTTCTAGAAGAGTGGAAATTAGGGAGAAAATGAAGTATAAAATATTAAAATAATCTTTTACCTTATTGGAATAAACATGCATACAACATAATCAAAGTAAAATTATTTAAACTTTCGTGAGACATATTTTAACACACTAATTAAAAACGGCTNNNCCACTCACCCTGAGGAAGAGCCCCCGATGGGCTCGAAACTAGTCGGTACATACACCGAACCACGCGTGAGTAAAGCCGTTTTTAATTAGTGTGAACATAATCAAAGCTTTCTAGACACCACTTTTTTCTTAATTCTATCTACACTTTTTCTACAGGTTTCTAATTCCTCATAATTTTTGTCAGCTAGTTAGTAGATATGCCTATGTTAGTTACCTGTGTGGGCAAGACAACCAGGGCCACCCCTATCATGATGACCATATACAGCTGGGAAGGCCAAATGTCGGGCACGAAGTCTCCGTACCCGACAGTAGAGAAAGTAACAACAACGAAGTAAGTCGCTTGAAATAGGTTGAGGTGGCGATGGCCCGCCCTTTGAAAATGTTGGATGCCGCATACGCTGGAATTAATATTACACATATTCATATATATTATCGAAAAAAATAATTTAAAAATAAACAAAATAAATAAAATCGACGTAATAATAATTATTTCTAAACAATGGGTAAAACAAGACGCTTTTTGTGGAGTGAGAGTAAGTTTAGTAAATGTTTACGATAAGTCAGATGATGATGATGTCATGATCAAACCGAAAGACAATGAACAGCTCACCTGGTGAACACGAGGCACAGTAGTGTTACGCATAAGATCATTAGTTGCTGGGAGAGCGCCGACTGCGACTTCTGCATGGCGCGGTGTAGGTCGTTCTAAAAATATTCACGTCATCATAAAAAATATTGAAGATCATTACGTAAAATTTAGTATTTAGTCATTTAGGGCATAATTTTATAAAAATCCTTCTTTCGTGTTCGCCTACGTAATAAAAGAAATATCTGCGCATGATTTCAATTCCAAATTACCTTGAAGTTAATTTCAGTAATTTGAGCTTTGGGCTGATATATGTCAGTCAGTTTCCAACCCCTAATCTAAGCCCAGTACCCCAGGAGAGCAAAGACTAACTAATCAATGCATTCAAGAACTATAACCTATTTTTCTAAAATGCATATTATCATTTTCCAGCTCCTTTAGGTTATAACAAAAAAAAAAGGACAGGCAATCAGGAGGACTACAAACGGAAGGGAAAACTCAAAACAGAAGAGAAGGCGCGACAATCCTCCAAAATTAATCAACAAAAATAAACCCTTGTGTTTTAACAATAAAATTCAAAATTGAATAGAAGAAAAATAAATGAAAAAAGTTCGTCGAAACTGTTCCAAATTCAAATAAGTGTGTTGCGTGTGGAGAATTTCGATCGTCTGAATCTATTAGAGTGCGTCCAGATCTGCGAATGTGCAGCTCGCGCGCCGCACACGCGTTTTTACTAAATTGTTTGGAGCACCTCTTTGGCGCAACTCTTACGCATTCGCGGCGCATTCGAAAAATCTGGACGCAACCTGAGATTTTCTCCTACCAAATGTTGTCAAGCGTGGCTAAAGACATTATCATATCAAAAAATATGAAAAATGTACACTTACAAACATATTCTCCAGAGATCTCTTGGCGAGCCAGCAATTCAGGAAAACTGGGATGAACAGATTGCGGAGCGGCGGGAACAGAAGCTATCGAAAAAATTAAATATTAATTTGATGTGGCTACACAGGGAAAGTAAGGGGTCAATATAATGGGTAAAATGCCTATCTCTTTCTTTGTTCTCCATGTTCAGATCCAATGCGGTGGATTTTCTTCTTTGTCCTTCCCTTTTCACATTATTTGGGGTCGTGACTCCTCACTTTCCTACTCCCAGACATTCTTTTTTGTCTTGTTGGTTCAGGTTGATTGGTTGGATTAAGCTTTCTTGAGGCCTCTTTTCATATTTAAGACGTCTTTTTAACTACTACCACGTGAGGTAATTTCTGATGATTTCGTTAGTGATTGGCAGGATTTAAAGTTACCTCGTAATGTATGCACATTAGATATGCCATCAAGTCTTGTCTAAACAAAGTTAGATTAGTGAGCAACTAAGTTTTTTAACATTACAGAAGTTATAATTAATATTTAAAATTTACAAACATAAGCTCTCTCTCTCTCTCTCTCTCTCTCTCTACCGCCCTTCTCCGTCATTCGGAACGTGTGTAAAAACCTCCTAATACTTAAATTTTATATAAATAATGCACACTTACGGTCAGCGCGAACGGGATGGTATTCACCATTTCCAGAATGAAGTGGAACGAAAGGATTTGTTGCCAAATGTTGCCCTGTTGTTGAAAGAATTTTATTTTAATTGTACATTTGTTTATTTACACCAGTGTTTCAACGTGTGAGACGCCTCCCCCTAGAAGGCGGTCCAGAAAGTTGCGAAGCCTTAGAGTGCGTCCACATCCAGCGAAAGTACCATGAAAGCGCAGCTCGCGTGCATTTTAAATATACGTGCGCCGTTCTTGAGCCGCCCGCGCAATTGTCGCAGCGCATTCGTCGGATCTGGACGCACCCTTAGAAAAAGGCAAAAGTTTAAAATATGTTTTAATTGTAAAATGTTTAAGGGAATATGAGGGATCTTTATTCTGTTTCGACAAAGCAGAGTGAATCCCTATTGCAAAAAAAGGGATAAATTTTGTAAATTAAGAAACAAAAACATGTAAAATAAAAATAATAAAATATTAAAATATGTCTGTTCTAGGTTTAGTTGATTATGTATTTGGCCGATATCATATTATATTTTTATATCAAGTTCTTTTTCAGCCTTTCCTAGGAAAGACCTTAAAGGCTGAAGGAAAAGTAAGTGTAGGTGGAAAAGAATATGAATGGGCGACAGAGTATTATGCCCCGTTAAATTTGATTTTTAAATATTCGAAAATACTCACTTTATAACCCAAATAGACTAGTAGAATGGCTTCGGAGAACGATATCATTGCAAGAATGACCTGGACGATCCACAGGCACAGTGACCGGTTCACCCAAATTATACCGTCCCAATTGATGATGGGGTGCTCTTGGAACTCCTCCTCAGTCAAGTTGGCGGAATACTCGAATTCAGTTTTATTCCCCGGCTTGCACCCATAACTGTAAATTGAAAACATGAAGTAATTAAGCTATGAATTAATAATAATAATCTTGGACATTCATATGCCCAAAATTTCATTTTTCAGAAAGGTGAAAATGCAGGCTGATTTTTTCATTAGGCAGGCAATATGGTTATGACGGCCTTGGTAGAACGTTCACTTCTGTACCCGATGGCTGTACGACACATTGACCTTTGCCTTTTTCCCCAAGATATTGATGTTTTCAACTCTTCATAAAATCCCCCAAAATCTCTTCAAGATCGTTGGACTTCTATTGATAAACAACATTAGGAATTGGAAGGTGAAAATAACTGAGATCGTTGAACTAATTCATTCATTCATTCAGTAAAATAACTGATTCTTAGATATTATTAAATTTTAAAAATGGAACTGTACAAGCCATATTAAAAAATATAGAACAAAATTATTTTTTTTTAATAATTAAGTGTGTTAAAAATATAGAACAGTAGAAAAATAAAAAAATACAAGAATAATACAAAGTATTAAAAGCCACGCGGCGAGACACAATCATCGTCGTTGATAATGGGTTAGTATATTGAGAAACCTTTATTATTTTCCAAAAATAAAATAAGCCTATGTTACTCATCACCTATTTTTCGTCAAAATCGGTACAATCGTTTGGGTGATTATCCGGAACAGACAGACAGATGTTTTTTTTTTTTAAATTATACTTTTGTTATCATTGTTTCAATTATTACAGCACCCGCATCGTGAGAATTGGGAAGCATGCTAAAAATTCGTTTACCTGCTTTATTATTAGTCAGACAGATATATACAAATGTAAATTTAAGCAAAACACGGCGAGCTCCCATGTCATCCCAATATTGTAAAAAACTATAACGTGTTTTAGTATACTCATAGCTCCATCTAGTGTACTGTTACTGCAACTGTAAAACTTATTTCATATAAAGCAAAACTTTTTCTCATTTGAGTTTAATCTAGATGGCAGCACCAGTACTTTTACATTTAACGCTCTGTAACAAAAGCGACATAACAAAAATACAATTTTTAAAAATTTTGTTAGTTCAGGGCGATAATAATAATTACGTTCAGCATTTTTTAAACCCACGCCGTAAGATAAATACGAGCCAAATTTTTATTTTACAACAATCATACTAATATTATAAATGTGAAAGTCTGTATGTATGGATCTTTGTTAATCTTTTACGTAAAAACTACTGAATGGATTTTAATGAAACTTTACAATAATATAGCTTATACATCAGAATAACATATAGGCTATAATTTATAAAGATATTGTGTATGTATGTGTTTTTCAAAATATAACGATAAGCAAGTTTGCGAGCCAGCTAGTATATAATTTGAAAACTTACCATGAGGCCGTGATTGGGTCGCCGTCCGCACAGACGCGAATGATGTACAAAACGCAAGCCAGGAGTTTGAACACCAGATTCGCAATTCTTATACGAAGGCCTGAAACGAGACATTTGTTATTTAATATCAGCAACTGCAGAGCTCGTATCAATGGCTACATTTTACACAAACCTGCGTCTACCAATGACAAGATTATGAAAATTCTCTGCATTATGATATCTCTTAGCATTTTTTGTTCTTTTTTAAAAATGTATCGTATTTATATTTTTCCAAAAATAAAGTAAACAAACAGCTGTTTGCTAAATTCACATTCATCAACGTGCAAAGTTAAAATATGTTAAGTGACCTCTACCATAGACATCCGCAACAAACCAATGAGTCGCAGATTCGCCTACCTTTGATTAATAGAAGACACCTAGACAGGTCAAATGATATTTTTCTATTCACCCCTTCACTTCCAATCCTCTTCCCCTTTGTTCTTATTAGGAAGGGATGGAAAGGGGAAGAAAACTGAAATTGGGACTTCAGCTCCTCATTCATCAGATAAAACGCAAATGATACTTCTACTTGACGCGTGTCTTCGGTGAGGTCGTGGAATTTCACCGGTCGAGCCGGCCCTGCAGTGCAACAGATGTTGCGGACTCTACCGCTGTTAAAGTAAATAGAGATACTAATGCTTGAATAGTGACAGAACTATCACTGGGTAATAGGTATTGAACTCCGTATTCTCTACCAATCTGAATGTGTCACGAGGCCTGAGTTCCAGTGTTTTCTTTTTAAACGGTTTTATTTAGCTGCGACCTGTACGGAATTTATTTGTTTATTTGGGTCAAAATTAGAAATTAAAATTTAAGCACCTTCCCGTTGTCAGATTGATATGACATTTCGTACACACATTTAATTTAGATGACAATACAATTTTCAGTGCACATAAAATAAAAACGCTTAACTTATTTTTTTTAATGTAAGTATCATTTTCATTTAAAAACTCTCTGCATGACCAGTTTAAATAATTGAAAGCTTGTTATTATTATGACAATAATAAATTCGAGGTTAATATATGCTTTTAGCGTAATAAAGAATTAGGTTGGTTAGTACTAAGGATCTCTGAGGCGTTGGTGACGCAACGTAGTTGGTGTAGGTAGCCGCGCGCGTTATAACTACAGTTATAACGGCCAGTCACTATTTAATAATTTTAAACGAGCTGCACGACACAATTTCCTAGATTACAAATATGTTAATGTTTCTCTGTAAACATTCCCTGTGAAGAATTTTTTTTAATTACTAATGCGTTTCGCTATCAAGGCGAAGGATTGTGTAACCTTGTTGATTTATAACACGTGAGGAATAATGGATGAAATTCAATTTATTATTAACACGTTTTAGGTTTAAACGATATTACTTTACAATAGTAATTCTCATATTACACGCTTTTTCTATAGCTTACGTCATGTGTTTATATTTAAGCTTAAGTGACAAACAGCTAGCTGTCTTCTTTTTTGTTAATATTTAAATAACGCTATCCTTTTCACACCATTTGACATGTATGAATGTTGCTTTGGCATACTTTAGATCGGTTATTTTGTATGAATATAACATATCTATACAAAATATCATTGTATGTCATACTATGAGCGATAAATAATATCAAAAGCACTGCTTAATTGAACTGAATGCAGTCAGAACAGCTCGTCAGCACTCGCGAGACCTGTCCATTCATGATTCACAGATATTATACAGCACAAAGTTTTTTCTGCGACCAACTCCACAACAAAAATATATAAAAAACAAATATATAAGTATTATTAATAACAACAACGAGCTAACGCATCGAAAATATTTTTGCGTCATTTCGGCATAGTAAACTTTTATTCAGACACCGGTTTCTCAAGAGGTTGTGGTACTACAATTGTAGTTTACACCATGAGAACTATATTTGCAACTTTAATGTAATAAATTAAATACTTTGTTTCGTTATTTTTACCAGGATCTTCAATATTATAATTTTTAAGAACAACGCCATCTAGTAGAAGATAAAAATTAAATAATAATGGACGTTATGTAATGGAACTTATCATATATATAGTTTCAAAAATTATTAAATAATTCAACGTTACATGTAGCATTTTAGGAATTCGATAGAAAACGTTTTACTAGATTTACCTTATAACGTAAAGTGAGTTTCTTAACACGTACAAAATTCACTGCAAAATGTTTAAATTTTCGTTCCAGCTTTCCACTTCAAAGAGAAATTTTAAAATATATGTTAACTCTATTTACTGAACGATGCTGCAAAGAGCATAACATTGATCAAAAGCTTGGTTCGTGTTTCAAAGAACATCTATTTTACTAACAAAGAACTGAAGTGACGATGTGTGGGCGACAACCAGGTTTTGTTGGAGTTCCTCCGGTACCAACAGTATCATTCTACATCCCAACAATGAGAAGTCATATGTATATGTTTCAAGCCTTGATATAGCAAAGAGGAAATGGGTAAATTTAGTAAAAGATAGAAAGAGGAGTGGAAGAGAAAGACGACATAGCCTACCTCGATGTATACACGAGGCTAGAGATATGAACCTGGACCGGGCAACATGGAAATCCGCAATATCTGCCTTCCCCTTTTAGGTTCAGTGTTATTTATTCAAATAATATTATCTATTTACTTACTGGATCTTTGGTTTTTGATGAAGTAGAGCTGTAAGCGTTCCTTGAATGTATTCTCGTTGACATAATACTCCACGCGCACTCTGAAACGTTCAAACAAGCAGAGTTAAACATCTACAACAAACACACCTTTTATGACGCATTAGCGCGAATATTTAATTACCCACCACCATTCTACAATCAGCTTTAAGACTTAGAGCTAGTCTCAATATTGTTAATACTCTAAAGTGTGATCGTCACTAAAATGGACGACATAGTTCTTAATGTCAGAAGTGGTAATGGGCCACATCTGGTGAGTTAGCGACATCAGATGGGGAAGATACATTTTGGAATGGAGGCCATGGATGGTGACGAGAAGTGTGGGGCACCCAGATGGACCGATGCCCTCACGAGGACGGTAGGTAGTCGCTGGATGTGGAAAGGGGAGGACTGCATACTGTGGAAGGCTTTGGGGAAAGCCTATGTGGACTGATACAGACTGATGATGGTGATACAGCATATCCTTTGATGTTTATAACAGCATGTGTTACGAAACTTTTTTAACAGAGCAGTGACGTATTTTACGTTTTCTTAGTCACTGAAAAACTCAACGCTCAGTTTTTTTCTTCATCTTATTGTTACACGGACAGACCATGTAACTTGGCGATTACATAGCCTATTGATTCATTGCCGCGTGTCCTGGGATTGATTTCTAGTCGGAGCAAATTTGTGCGATGCTTTACAATCAAAAGTCTCTATTTTCGGATCAGGTTGGTTGGTTACTATGACGTTGAGTGATGCATTCATTACTTTTTCAACCTCTGTGTGGCCTGGATATTCTATCGATCGCAACAGATCCCCATTGAATTGGAAATCCGGATTTACAACGGCACGGCTATAATAATCTTCCTCTGACATGGAAAGTAGATTCAATTCTCACGAGATCGCGTGCCGGCGGCTCTCAGTCTACACACCTATTCATCTCCTATAGTCAAAGTTCACGGTAACATCTATGTACTCAACTCTCATATATTGAAGCTTTCGAAGAATACAAAATCAACACCTGGGCTACATCGTCTTAGAACTTTTAAAATCATAAATGTTTCATATTTTATGTGAATTTGAAAAAAAAAACTTTTAATAAGTCTATTTTCTTGGTACTCTATATCAATTATCACCAAAATCCACTCTTAATATAGATAACAAACACAAACATAACAAAGTAATTAATGAAGAAATAATTGTGCACCTTTTTACAGTTACATTTTATTCTATTAATTTTTGAATTTCCTAAAGTACAAGGCACCAATGAATTTCGACTCAACTATTCTCAGCCAAATGTTAAAAAGTTGACCATTTTTGACACAAGTTTTTGCAATGAAGTTATAAAATGTTATTGTTTAACTTAAATAATCCAAATAGATTAATTAAATTAGCTAATATAACATCTTAGATAATAAATAGAAGCGATATAATACTGATCTCATTCAGAAGTATAGCCAAGGGAAATATCACATCGAGGGATACGCTTGGAATGAAACAAGTTCGTATTAAAACAGTATTAGAGTGGCCGAGCGATGAAGAAGTTGGACCACGGGGACAAAGCGTACATAAATCCACATATCATACATGTAACTGACCAATTTTTCGTTCGATCGATAATGACCAATCACAATTTGACATGTAATTTCTGGACATCTTATAAAGAAGAATGATTCGAAAAAAGGGATAATAAAGGAGACAATAGGAGCACAAGATTAAAGTCGTATTGGCGGGAAATTGAATGAGGTTTCTAACATAATAAGGTGAATTGATTTTTTTAATATGAAATATTAAAATGATATTAAAGAAAGATGCAGGTATTCAATATAACAGTATAAACGGATAGCGATTTAAATATATAATGAGTTAAACCGAGCTGCGCTGTCATTCTCGATCATACAACAGTTTAGTATCGATCTCATCCAATGTTAGAAAGTTTACACAAGCTGTAGTACAAAAGTTTTTGACAACCACCGTTTTGTTGGAATTGTCTTGGCAGGTTTTAGATATACAAACGCTTGTAGAGCTAGCTATTTAATTTTATTCTCCTTCACATTCTGGATTCGATTTGCTCGAAAACAAGAGTAAATACTATTACAATACTAGAGAAGCAATGGCCGAAATCGATGAAGACGGAAGAGTGCGCTGGTGATATAGGAAAGAAGAGATGAATATAACACAGAAAAAGAAGAACATTGATCCTCAGTCTAAAGGAACGACGAATATAACGAGAAGGGTACGACCAATAAGGCTCTCGCGAGAGTTAACTATCTGAACATCGAAATTTTCGTGTTTGATCATACTAGTAAAATAGTACTTAAGTACAATGAATTATTCGAGGATAGTTGTCAGTAGACTGGCTGTAAAAACTGTGGCCAAAAACTATACAGACTACGTTCATACTGTGCCGATAACTTATTAAGTCGTATTGACCTACGATAAGTCTTAGGGCAAGACTTATCGTAGGCTTAGTCTTATCATGAATCTGCTGCAGAAAGATAACGCTTGTGATTTTTTTTAAATAATATGACCCAAGTTTCCTTACTCTTTACACTAAGTAACGACCATCTGATTTCAATTCCTTTAATCTTTTTAGATATGCAAAGATCCTTATGACGTTTCACGCTTTCTAAAGTTGGCTTTGATTCTATCACTATAGCTATTTGTTGAATTGATCGACTGATACGCTACTAGTCTGCATAATTTCGTTGTAGATATACATAGAGCTGTAACGAATAAGTTTTATATTCGGCTTATACATCAATTGGAAAATGGAAAAACAGATTGCAGATTGGAAAAAGTATCTTGCGTCAGTTTCTCCGTCTGGTTATGCCGTTGGCACCAAGAGAAAAATTGATATTAAACTATGTAAACTAATACGACATCATAACAGGTGGGAATAGGAACTAGTTTATTCGTTATAAAATAAAATTAATTGGTAACTGTTAAGCAATCTTTTTTGTCACGAAAGCAATTAGAGTTACTAGCGGGAGTTTCAATCAAGAAACAGTAATGGCAGAGTCGTTTGAAACGGATTAAGTAGCTTCCTTTATGGTGGCTCGAATGTTTATTTTTACGATGGCCGAAGCTTGTACGCTGCTTCGTTGTTGTAAAACTTGTTGTAAATCAGCGCAGAACGAGTGACGAAGAGGATTTTATTTAAATATCTCAGTGTGTTACATACTTAATTAACTTTATTGCAATATTTATTCACAAAACAGCATTCATTTATTTCACTCTCTCAAATAAGTTTGAATATGGTAACCCTGACTGACCATTAGGAGCAGTGGTGGCTCAGTGGTTTAGGCCCTGACTTACGAACTGTAGGTCGCGGGTTCGAACTCAGGCAAGCGCTTTACTTTGTGTTAAGTTTTTCATCACCACTGCTCCAAAAACGGTGAAGGACAACATCGTGAGGAAACCGGCATGTCTTAGAACCAATAAATTCGAAGACATGTGACATCCACCAACCCGCACTGGGCCAGCGTGCTGGATTACGGCCCCTTCCCTCTCTCAGAGAGGAGGCCTGTGCCCCTGCAGTGGGAACATTCTAGAAACGGCTGATTTATTATTTAACCCTGACTAATAGTTGTTACCTTTCATCTTTAATCGAGCTTTCAAAATTCTTTATTTCACAAGCAGTGAGCCTTACGTCAAAAATCGATGTATCAAAACGTATCATTTAAATTCGAGATAAAAGAAGTAACGGCTAGTTAGACTAGGCTAACATTCATTCATTACTAGAAAGAAAAATGTTAGTTCCAATTTCAACGTTTACCTAAATACTAATTGTTCAACTCAACGCCTACGTCCTCGGGAATCCGGAGCGCAGTTTTATATTTGCTAGAATTACTTCGAGAATCTCAACCAGAAGTTTTAATTGAAAACTTATCCATCAAACTCGAAGGCGTTGCTTTCGAAGCAAACAAATTAAATGGAACGAAACTAGATTGATATGTTTTCCTTGTGATTATAAAACATGCCGAAGTTTGTGTAGACGAAAGATTTGTTTTTAAAACAGACAATATTGGTAAAAGGTCAGTCGAGCTATTCGGCCTTATACGAAAATCCTGTTCACCCTAAATCATGGATAGACATAAACGTCCTGTGGAGTACATAAACTATAAATCGTCCTTTCGAATTAACCTCGACTTTTTATAGCATGCCTTCAGGATCTTGAAGTATAATAGATAATATTACTAGTATAAGAATAAATAAATTCAGATGAATTATAAGCAGATGAAAATGTAAAGGCTCGAAGGCGCCAGGATCCAATCCATCATCACAGTACACTCTCTTATGGGAGCTTGATTTAGCAATTGTTGGGGTTGGGATTTTTGATTTTTAACACGCTTCTACTAGCTTCTCATTTATCTACGTAACGCAATGTATCCATGCAGTTCTCTAACTTGTAGATGACAGATTGAAATGAAGATTTACACTGTTGTAAAGACAGACAGTCCAATCGTTTTTATTTTATACTTTTGCACTATGTGAGTTATCGAAAGCAATTATCGATTTAGTGAATTGAATCTAGTAGTAAATTGAAAAGCGGAAATCTATCTCCGACTCTAAATCATGAGCCGCGCCGAGCTCTTGATATGGTTTATTATACGTATCCAAAGATATCATCAATCAAATTCATTTAATTTATCAGTTGTACTCAATGTTTGAGTTTTCTGTTGATGATAACTGAAACTATTTCTACCTCTGCTAAACTCGTTTTCTTGATGATGACATTTTATTTTTTAAACTAAAATCGTTTCACATAAATGTTATAAATAAGTTTACGAGACGATCTTCGATAGTAAATGAGTACAAGTTAGTGTAGAATGGTTTGCCTGGCCACGATGTGTTAATGGCGTGTGTTGACACAGGTAATATCGAATCAGCGCATTTAAGACACTCCGCAGTATCGGTTGACTTCTGACACTTGACATAACTGGACGAAGTAACAAGCTATTTGGTCGCTGTCGTCATCAATAGATCGCTGGTTCATATCCGGTTCGAAGGACCATATGAACGACTCGTTACTTCGTCCAGTTATGTGAATTGTCAGGCAGGATATCGATGTCAGTCCGTAGCAATGTGACAGAATCCAACCGATACCGCGAGGCATCTTTAATGCATTGATTCAAAACTTCAAGTGGTAAATTTAGGTCGCACGTGTCAGCAATAACACTCCTAGCGAAGTAAACCATTGTACACTAACTTGTAAATATTGAAAGTCAACGATAACAGTTTGTGAATGTAATCGATATTAAGTACAGCCTTTTTATACGTTCCTCCACTGCAGGAACACAGGGTAGTCGATATTATTTTAAAGCAGTAGATCGGAATACTAAGAGCTAGTAAATGTCAAAGGACCACGATACCCAACTTATCGTTTAACAACAAATAAAGAAGGAACTCGCAGGACGTGTTTATTCAGTGTAATTGTGTGACTTTCGGAGTATACTTTGACCTATGAATGCACCGGTTTGTAGCACTGCTAAGCTGCATTGATAAATTTAAATTGTCCATAGGTATTCTTTGCACGCAAAATAAGCGACCTTAAACCGTACAGTTTATTTTATGAGGCGACACACTGGGCGAGCGTGGCCTTGACGCGGGTCGCGTGCGGAGTCGGGAATTTCTCTCCCACCCTCGGGACGCCGCTTTCATTACTACGATTGGGGTGAAAGACAATTTTATGTACGGTTAAAAAACAAACTGTAGAGTGCCATCCCCGGCGCTGTATATTAGGGGAATAATTCAATACTCAATTCAGGTTCATCCAACTGTGACCTACTTTTGTTGTTTTTTATTTTCAAGGGAAAATAGTTATTTTTGGTTGGGTAACATTTACGATTTCTGGGCAATAACAAAGTAATGTTAACATGTATGCAGCTGCAGAAATACCTTGTTGCCAATGCCCACTAAGGAAGGTATATAGTAGACTATACGACCTTAAATTTATGAAGATTTCTGTTACTAGAACAATTTAAATATTCGAAAAAGTAACTGCTATTTCAGTGTATTAAGTCTTGCCTTCTGTCTGCAGCATATTTTGTTTCTTCCTATTTTTTCTCAGCATTGTACTCTGTTGCTTGTATGTTAAGTATAACATAAAAGCCCGCAGTTTCGCAAGACATTTTTATAAGATCATTCCGTGTATAATATCTTTGAACTATAGGCAACACGTATAAAATACTGTTATTGTCAAATGAAACATTAATAACGACCGATATTGTTAATGAAGGTTAGTTCGAGAACAGTTTTACTTTCGGGTAAAGGTAAGGACCCCATATCTCTGTACCCCTGGTAATTTGTGTTCAAAATTTCATAAACATCGGGTGAGTCCTTGAAGAGTTAAAGCGTAACAAATAAACAAACTCACATTTATAATATATACATAATTTTCAAAATTACAAGACCGTTAGCAGGCTACGTTGGTAATCTTCATATAAATAGAAGATGGGAGTAGAGGAGAAGTACAGTAGGAGAAGTAACAGGCGGGAGAATGAAAGTGACAATACTTTGACACTTGACGAATCCCAGAAGTACATAAAAATATACTTTACACCTGTACTCTGCCAAGAGGTACATCTTCGAGCCCATTCATACAATTGAGGCTACTGCTTGCCCCTATTAGACCCCTTCTAGCTTCTATATGATAAAAGTCATTTTAAGACAGAAGACTTTTATTGAGTGCCATCTACCGTGGTTGTAATGAGATACAAATAAATTTCTAAGTCATTAATCTTTTAAAATCCTTCTCATAGCAAAGCTCAGTTAAATCAATGTAGTTATAAATAGACGATTGAAATTGTATGTTGATGATGATTAAAGGCTTCTAGAGACTGGCGCAGTTGGTGGATATAAGTGAAATAATGCTGACAGAGCAAAAGTTCAACGTACATTTATGTTTTATAGAAATTTATTTGCAAAATCCGATGTTAACAAATCCTAACTATAAATGAGAATGTGATTAGAATGAATGAAAAATGAAAGAAAATGACAAGGGGTACCTTTTATGCCGAAAATATACTGTTCCTAAAAATACATAAAACCGGTTACAGATATCGGTTGCCATGGTTATGTTACATGTTTTGATATTAAGAAGTTATTGATATATATAACCTACAATTCTAAATTATTATACGTTATACAATCTGACAGTGTAGAAAATAAGAGACGAAGCCACGAGCGGCAGTTAGTTGCAGTATAAACGCAAATGTAAATTTGTCTGTTAAACTTTAACCTTTTCCTTTTTTTATCAAAAAATCTATGCCAAGGAATAAAAAGAGGTTGTATATGTTCGTCAAGTTTTCAGTAATACATAGTAGAATTTTAAGGTACCAGTAAGTTATGCGTACCAGTGATTTTCTCCTCTTTCATGCAATAGCTATTGAACTCTGACCAAATGACGTCATCATTCCCGAACAATAATTTTATGAGGATATTTTACATACAATTTGATGAATATATGTGATTTGTAACAGATGTTAACTCTAATGAGGTAAGTCTAGTTAGTATTATTTCGTCACGTTAAATTGGCCAGAGATAATTGTCTGAAGGCTGACGGGGCCGTCGCCAGCCCAAGGCAAGCCTCCGGAGACAGACGTCATCAATTGTAAAGGTCCGGTATCTAAAACATGGCCGCCGAAGCACATGTGCCCTGCATATTTAGATCTCATTTAACTTAGTATATTAAACGTTATTTATATCGAATAAATTGTGAGTAAAATACAGAAAGAGTATAAAGCGAGAAAGAGTTGCGTCTCTTGTTTGTATTTACCACGCACACATTTACTGTTTTGTTCTTGTTGCTTTTTATTGAGGGTACTTTTCACTTGTAGCCGTTATTCTTGAATTGGCCAGATAGCTGGCAGGGTATTGTTTCGACCCTTATACCCCTATTATTTCGACTGTTTCGGGTGACCCGGAACCGGACTGGATCGAACCGGAATGCTAAACGCGCAATGAGTGACAGCCCAAGCCGAGATTCCTTATTGGGGGCCCGTAAGCTCAGTCGTACCATGGAGCGTCCGTCGAAGCGACCTGAGCGGTTTCCCAATCCGATAATAATATAGTAACGGCGAGAGACAAAGCGATAGTGGTCTTCTCGAGTTTACTAAGGACCCAAGTGGGATGGGTCGACCATTTTATTATACCCCGCGAGCCAATTTGAAAGCAATAAATTATTTTGCAAATAACATGCAGTCTCGTCTATGAATCAAAACAATAGCTTGGTAACTAGCTGTTCAAACCAAATATTGCTCTATCTTGATAGGTTGATAGTTTACTTTCTATTACAGTACAACTCTAAATATGTGAAATGATTGCTATGATAAATCAAGCTCCTCGCTGTTTCGTTAAAACAAATAAATAACATCTCTCAGTGAAAGACAAATAAACGCCAGAAGCATTCAGAACGTAGCGTTCTAGTGTTTTTAGAACGAGAAAACTATGAATCTTGCTTGTGCAAAATTAATTGGATCCGTTGCGGGATGCGGAGACGAACACTCATTGACTTAAATATTTAACGATAACAAGATACAAAGAAACGAACTCGCCCTTTTGTAATTGCGGCGATTTCGCTCTCGAATATCTGTCGATACGAAACTGGTAATGCCTACCGTTAAAAGCAATTCCCATACTCTTTGTTCAACAGAACATAAGACCCGAATCCAATGACGCAACAGTGTATACAAATTTCATAATAATCTTATGAGACTAACGAACTAAGGCCAGGCCTCAATTCTACTTATGTTCAAATGGTCTCATGATGTCATCAAATGACTCTAGTCAATGATGAAATGGTCAATCGAGTGTGAAATCATTGTGTTATATAGCAGTAAACATCCTAAATAAAATTGTTTTTTTTTTTTAATAGTCCTAAAACATTTTAAAGGATCAATCTAGAACCTCGCATTATAAGACCTGTCATAATGTATGGATCGGAGTGCTGGGCTGTTAAAGGAACGGATGAAAAGAGAGTGCATGCGGCAGAAATGCGAATGTTGAGATGGATGTGTGGAGTAACACGAATGGATAAGGTACGAAACGAGTATATTAGAGGAAGCCTGAAAGTGGCACCGATAGTGGAAGAGTTAAGAAGCAAAAGGTTAGCATGGTATGGTCATGTTATGAGAAGGGAAGAATGGCATGTGACAAGGAGAATTTTGGATATGAATGTAGAGGAATATATCGATAGGGGTAGGCCTAAGAAAAGATGGATGGATTGCGTGAAAGGTGATATGATCAAGATGGGAGTGACAACTGAAATGACGGATGATAGAGCGATGTGGAAGTCGAAAACTTGTTATGCCGACCCCACATAAAGCGAGAAAAGGGCAGGAAGATGATGATGAGTCTAGGACCTCGCACGCACTGAGCGCCATGCCGTATGCTGCGGTTGCCTTAACGACGTGAGCTCTATGACAAGTTCCGCCGTCCCGACTTATTTTGGTCTGTGATTGACATCGTTTCGGGTAGCCGTGTACTACGTATGGGCTAATCTAGCTACGAAATATGTCTAACTAAGGAATCGATCAATTTAATAATGCATAGCTCGGACATGGAATTAGTGCAACCAATTATTCCCGAAAAGGGTTGCTACAAGCAGGCGGTAAAAATTGTAGCCACAACAAATACAGTATGGACTACCGTAATATTGTACCGATCATACATGGCAGGGATATGATGATGACGCGTAGCCCCGAGATTGCAGAAGCGGTAAGCCTGTAGAAGGAAGTTTCTAGAATACCCTCTCCCGGTGACGAATATCGCCACCAGCGCCCGAAAAATGAACTGTAGCGTCCTCCAGCGTATTTAAAAGAACACTATTACAATAATACAAATCCTGCAAAGAATTACCTCGGTATTTTGTCATAGCTGTCCCATCCAGTCAGGCAGTTGTATGAAGTGTATCTGCTCAAGCCGGCCATTTTAGATGTTGTTTTCTTTTAGAATTTATTTCAGATGATGTAAAGATCTGGAGGTAATATCCCAAACGGCTATTTTAATTCACGTATGCAAACATTCCTTGATTTCTCATTTAGCCGTCTGCGTCTCTAAGCTAAGGATTTAACACGAAAATATTACAAAGATGAAATGCTTTGGAAAATATCCGCATATAAGCAAACGTTACTTTTGGGATCCGGTCATTTTTATCACTATTTACGTACAAATACAATTTGTTCGATTTCCGATCTTTAAAATTTAATAAAATTTGAATAAATAAAAAAAATACACAGAATTCTCTCTTATTAATTATAACGAATTCAATGATGACCAATGAACAAAGTAACAATTTAAAACAAACGAAAAAAATATATCGTTTTAATAACCAGTAATCGTCGCAATGCTATTATAATTAACCTATTACAAACCTAGGTGTCAAGAAACTTATTAAAAAATAACACTTTAATAATGAATTAGTTATTAAATCTCAAATGGTCGGAAGCATCGGAAGAGAAAATTTACATTTAAAATAAAATACTGGTAAACCGTTTCAATTTTAAGTGATATCAATAAATTTGTAGTTAAAAAGCAAGGTAGGGAATAACCGTCGGATGGTTCGAGGGCTCAAAGGGCGACCGGCGCTCCGAGCGTCCTCGTTAGACTGTTTTCCGTCGACCGCGAGTCGCGACCGCTGCGTCGCCAACTTCATGCAACGTGTTGCTCGAAACAACAATTTATTTCACGACTGTACACAGTAGGTAACCTACTGTGTACAGTCGTGAAATAAATTGTTTCAGTGATACACTAGGTCAAAGGTCATATATAATAGTTATTAAAACGTGTATATTTTAAACCGTAATTTTTACACTTTCTCCTATTTATACCCGCGGCTTCGGTCGCATTGATTGAAAAAATTTATCATCTAATAACTGATTGCTATCGTAATTTATGTGATGAAAATAACAAAATATCAAAACAATGTTTGCAACCCTCATCTGTAACAATTTTATAAGAGACGTTTACAATATACAGATTATACGACACGACGACGACGTCACGACTTGGATACGATATTTCAGAATCACATGAAAGATTAGAGTTAATAGAAAAAGACGAATACCTGAAAATCCTCGTAAATGAAGCTAAAGTCTAGTGTGATTATACACAACACGAAGCTACATTATTCGCCACTCTGACTGAATTCTGTCCGGAGCAAATATTCAACTGAATGAAGTCACCTTTAACAAGCAACGACGTATGAGAAGGATGTCTTAGATACAAATTGAGTAATTAATTGTGTTGTATCATATATCTCGAACACGTCTCTCACAAATTAGGTCCTGCATACGCTACAAATAACGCATTTTGTAGGTAGGTTTGTTATAAATCTCACAAGAGGAGGTTGCTTTCTCAAACATTTAGTCATTCACCTCTTACGTCGTCTGTGGACGAGGTACGGTGATTTAATTTACAACTAATCTCTGATTGTAGTGTAGTAAAACACGTTTTAAATCTGCGTAAGAGCACTTACTGCTTGAGCGTACGTCGCTACATTTTATATTGAAATATTCATAACTATGTGTTGTCCGCGACTTAGCACATATTCGTTTCCCTCCCCCCTCCCTCGCTGGAAATTTCTAGAACTTGACTAACGTGACCCGCCCGGCTTCGTCCGGGTAGCACTTATGTTGATCTGATCGCTACCAAACTTCACAAGATCATCTGCTTTTTGCGAAATTTGTCCAACTGTTCACGCGTGATGTCTTCACCTAGGAAATAGTGATTCATTTTTATGTATATGCCGCATTCAGTTATATTAAATGGAAGCGGAAGGCACGCCGAGCGGTGGAACTTCAATTCGGTGCGTCTAGGCAGGGCTGTGCAATCGGCCGAGGGTGACGGCGCGCGCGGTCTGGCAGACTTCACACGCGTCACTCAAGGCGACATCTTGTAACTGTCACGCCGTTTTATTTATACTTTCAATTATTTACGTTGATAATCTAGATCTACTTTCAATTAGTATTTCTTGATGTTTTCAATTAATTTTACGATTTTGTCTTTATTAAATCTACTCGATTGGGCTTAATGCTTAGTCATTTTGCATTATCCACATACGCCCACACTATATCTAAAGAAAATGGCAATGATAAGGCTACCACGGCAAGCTATATGATGTTTTCATTTTCCTGTCCCTCGGGGTTTCTTTTATAGGGATAAAATTGTAACACCCTTTGTTAATTTCTCTACCCCTGATGAACGGTAGTCGTTACGGAGTTAAAGTATAGCAAACAAACAAACTCACATTTGGATTTATAATATTAGATACGACTTATACATAGACATTATTTGCACAGAAGCATTTACTGAATTAATGTAGGAATGACAGGTGTAAATCTAGAAATAGAATTTAATTCACAAATGTATGAAAATACACTTAAGGATGATGAGCGCCTGCCACTCGTACTTTTCTCAACGTCAATTTAGGATGAACTATATGGGATTATCCGAAGAAACAGTACAAAGTTTTTCCATTACACAAATTATGAGTGCGACGTTTCCCAGGACGTTTCCAGTCAGTCAAACCTTAAAGCAACCTCAACTAATTTCTTTGTTGTATAACTAAGAACTTAACAAATGCGTGCGGTTTTGCAGTCTACATATACATGGTCTATGGCCATACAGTGCAGTGACTAGATGCGATATGACACGGGTGCGCTCGCCCTAGCCTTATTTTAATTCAATGTAATGCATTACGATAACATCGCAGAGGTCGCTGTGGACTGTCAAGGCCGCAGAAGTAACAAACCGCACCCAGGTGCGAAAATAAACATTTGCAAGTTATACAAATATTACATGCTCCGGGAATCGAACACAGGACTTGAGATGTATCAGACACCACATCTTATCATTCCGGAGTTTTTCTAAGAAATTGATTGTAAGAGATTTTCTTAATAGGATCTTAAAACAAACATATTTTGAAATGACGAAGAAGTAGGGTCAATTTTATATACTACTTAGTGACCCGTCCAGTCCTTTCGGAATCTATACATACCTACATTCTCCGTCCTTTTATATATAAAGGGCTAAATAAATGAATAAATAAAATTTGAATTAAATTTAATAAATTGAATAAAACTATAACTTGAGCCAGGCAGGCAGCAGCATCCTCTCAAGAAGCTCTTTACAAGAACTGTGGCCTTCCACAAGTTGGACCAAAGATCTGGTCAATGATGCGGGAGGGTGGGGAAAAGTTGTGGAATATTAATAAATAAAATCTCATGTGAAAGATTTTGTCCTAACATGCTAGTAGGAAGAAACATTCGGGTGTCTACACTCTCATATTTATTAGCACACGTACATAGTTATGTCTCAGGCAGAAGGAAATATAACAGTGGCAGCATAAGCGTGGATTTCCACTAGCGTAAAATCTAGGTCTCTGTGAAAAAACGGTGGTGATAATAAGTTTTTATTGTGAATGTCTTGCAGTGTAAACCCACGGTGAAGTGAACACATGCAAACTTTATCGTCTTGTAACCAGTTCATGCATCAGCGAAGCGCGAAGTTCTGTAGAAGTGTTCGTTTGTTCAACACTCGCTACGAACTGTGTAGAACAACAAAGTTGTGTCAAAGCCTTTATATTGTGATCAATTAAAGGCTCAGGCGACTTGTAATCCTTTTAAGCAGTCTTCTTTGTAAAGGTGCATTCACATTGGAGTTCGTTTGACGTAGGCGCGCCAACGGGCCACGGTTCGTTATGCTACGGATTTGTCTACGCGAGAATTGGCAGCGAAGCGACGAACTAGCTGGTTTCTTTATTTAAAGATAACGTTTAAATAATTATAGAATGAAAGCAAAGCTGGATATAGTGAATAAAGTTTTGAATTTTATAAACTAGATGGCGTTATTCTTAATTACAAAATGATTGTATTATATTGTATCCTAATGATCCTGCAATTCGGTATTATACCGACTTAATATTTTCAATATTCGTTTTAAATTCTATAAATGCTTTTGTATTGAGATATAAAAGGACCCCGTTATACCATCTAACATTGTTACATTTAACAACAAAAAGGAAAACGACTTAGGTCGTTTTCCTTTTTTTTTATTAATTTATTACTGGCCTGGATTCAAGGTCCTTTGGCCGAAGTCGTTTTCCAATTAAGTGGAGTTGATATGTCAAGGCGGCTACAAGACTGGCTACTCTTTGAGCTAACGACGCAGTAAATTGATTTCCTAGAAGCTATTACAAAAGAACCAGGAAAATAGAACTTAAATTCTTACTACCCTGGTTAGAGTCGAGAAGACGTTTGCCTTAACGCCCATAAAAGTAAACCTCTTAAATATGATATTTCAGTAAACCCAAAAAGCCGCTTGCTGTCCAGATTTAATTATTTAAATACATTTTTAAATAATATTGGCATTTTCTCTGCTATCAATATAAGCTGAACTAACAATATCGAAACATGTCTAAGCGAACTATTCTCGGATTTAGTCTGCACGCTTTCTCTAAAGCTAAGACAAATATAGAAATAGTGTTGCCCTAATAATTCAAGAACTATATTTGTTAAATAGAATTTACCCTACTAAAGTCTTTTCGTTCCCACGTGACATACTTTCTCAACGATCGACCGTCTAATATTTTAGTACCGTGCTAAATTTGCATCACCAAGTTTCACTCAAGCAAACAATGAAGGTTATGTTTTCACTAATTTAAAAATATGACGTAAGACCAAAATAATTATTTTGTAATAATCGAATGTTCTAAGGTTCTTTGTACTTGAGAAATTCGATATAAGGAGTATCTGTAACCGACGAGCTTGTACGTGTTTTTTTTATGGTAAACGAGCAAGCGGATCATCTGGTGTTAAGTGAGCGCTACCCATGGACATCCGCAACAAGCAAATGTATTGCAGATGCGTTGCCTACCTTTAATGGACAGAAGAGGGCATAGAGAGGAATAAGGATATTACCTTTTCCCCGTTAACACCCTCCCCGTCCAATCCTGTTCCCGTTCCCATCCTTTCCCTATGAGGAAAGGGTGGGAAGGG
>JWHW01016986.1:23077-36783 GCA_000931545.1 Papilio glaucus | reverse complement strand
TGGCAAACGAACTAGCGGACCTGGTGTTAAGTGAGCGCTACCCATAGACATCCGCAACGGACAAATGTGTTGCAGATGCGTTGCCTACCCTTAATGGACAGAAGAGGGCATAGAGAGGAATAAGGATATTACCTTTTCCCCGTTAACACCCTCCCCGTCCAATCCAATTCCCGTTCCCATCCTTATGAAGAAAGAGTGGGAAGGGGAAGACTGAAATTAGGCCTCCAGCACCTCACTCATCAGACGAAACGCAGAATACTTCTACTTCACGCCTGTTTTCTGTGAGAGCGTGGTATTTCACCGGTCGAGCCTGCAGTGCAAAAGATGTTGTTGCGGGATGTAGAGCGAGAGAGTTGAGTAGAGATGTAGAACGCGAGAGAAGTGTGCCAGGATTGCACCAAATAGAAATACGTAATTTCTGACGACCCCTCTGGGCACACGAGCGGTTATTTATTTAAATATAGTTGAACCGTCTAAATAAGCTGTCGGATAATACATTATGTATACTTAATTTGAATTAATTGTATCGTTGAATAATAGTCTATATTGTGGTTAATGTTTCTATTAATTGTTTATCATATTGTGATGTTAAAAATTGAACGAAATTGCACAAATGTCAATACAGTAGTCCGATGCCCTGTTAACCTACATACGTTTATTGTGGTGCCGTTGGCATGGCCGTAATTAATAATTTTGCATTTGAATACAAAGGCGAACCAAATCTGTTTTTAAAAATAATAATTGTTACAAATTATGACCGTAGTCCATACTGTACAGGTTTTGGCTAGGTCCATACTGTACAGCCGGCTGCCTGGGTGACGCCAAGCCAGGTAAGTGAGCTGATGCCAGATGAACATGTTTAGAAACATGTTTTATAACAATCTTAATTAATAGATGATATAATTCATATAATGAATGACATATATACAATTAAATAATTTGATTGTTTTTTATTGAATTAAAAATGTCCAACTACATATACATATATGTAGATCGGTTACTTTGTATGTCTACCCATAGCAATGAAGTTCTACCAAGCATTTTCGAGTACTAAAGTATCAGTAAGATCTTTTTTAACTTCTCGAGGTCTCGAGTCTCGAGGCCATACGTATTGTAATACGGCCAGCGTATTAACCAAAACCAATGGCTCTTGGCGTTTGACTTCCTACTAAAGCCATTCGCAATTTGCAGTTCATATAATGACGTACATTATAAACTGCAAATTAATAACGACCACTTGAAGCAGACTGAACTTGACATACTAATTAACACATCTACAATTCGATTTGGAAATCAAAACATATTTCGTCAAATTTTCTCACAGCCACTGAATAAACACTATCGTGCCACCAGTGCTAGTTCCTCCAGTATGTCATATTCGATAAAAATCAAGTGATAGTATTTAAATAGAGGTCGTAATAAAACTAGGAACACAATTTAAAAAAAAATGCAACAAGAATATCGTCATTGAACAGTCTGTATCGACAAGGGTCCATATCGATTTTTTTTTCTACCATTGAATTGTCAGACCAATGACAATGATACAAAAGTCCCGAATATTAAGGAAATCTTAACTTGAGTGACGCGAAGCAAATATTTTCCCGACAATTTCACTGTAAGTAGGCAATAAGCAAAAAAGCATGTCCCTCAACGTGGGCCGGATATACCGCGTTGTTCGTGTATACTACTAATCTCGGGAATATCTTTGATAATTTGAATACTAAAGCCATCTTGGAAAGCATTAATATTACATTATAAACTACAGGACACTAGATCATTTTAAAAATGATCTCGATCCACCCTCGCATCAGGTCTAACCTCTAAAATGCAAATTCTAAGTACAGCGAAGTTTGTCGTAAATGTGAATAAATTTCGAAAAATTTGCAAATTGAGGTTAATGTCAAAGCGTAGACAGTACGGTAGTAACTATGTAGGAGTAATAACCCCTTGACCTTTGTCGAAGCTTGTAACACAAAGTAAGCAATTTGAATCACAAAGAAGTTTGATAGAAGAGAATTCCATCCTTCCATCTAGTCAGACAGTTAAATTGATTATCACAGCAGATGATGAGATGAGATGCACGCAGCAGGTCCGGATTACGGTCTTTCTAATTTAATAAAAAAACACAGTCATAAGGACTGTCGACAGAAGTGAAACTCAAAACGGATTCGATAATAGTTTAATAATAAATAATCAACAAAAGAAACTCTTGTATCTTAACAATAAAATTCAAAATCGAATACAAGAAAAAAAGTTCGTCAAAACTGTTCCAAATTCAAACAACATCCGATCGCCTCGGCCGATCACAGTTTTCGTAACGCTCTCGTCGCGCGTTCACCAGCTTACTGCTCAAGTCAAGCGTTCTTAAAGAAGTCTTCTTTTCCTACCCAAGAACGTCATATTAGAACGTGCCTCCTATTCTTACTAGCAATAAACAGTTTTTTATTATTAAATAAAAGGTTGAAATATTATCGATTTTTTTCAACACACAACAATTTAATATCTAGACAAATATTCAACAGCATCCATTGATAAACAAAAATCCCTTTTATATCAAAATGTTCCTAGAAAATTTATGTTACTATAATTTTATGGTCTTTAATGTCTCAGACATCAAGTCATAAAGCCAGACAAAGCTCTCAGCTGTCTAATAAGCTTTTATAGCTGATGCGATAAGATTAACAACAGCGCCATCTATGTACAACGACGAACTGTGTACAACCGAAGAGCACAATTCAATAAATCTAAGTCGTCTTAGATAGATATTGGATAAATTGTTTTTATTGTCATATTTATTCTCGATTTAACTAAATAATGTTATTAATAAAACTTAAAATCAGGTGGGACGAAGCGATTTGAATCTTCGTTTATAGTACTCTGTGTCGACCAAAGAACTGGAACTAGTTGCCAGCATTTTTGTCATCCGATTATGACATTCACAAGAGTGAATAATTAAGTTACTTAAAGACTTTTTACATTAATATCCCTCATTTAAAGATAACTGTCCGATGAAGTGAAGCTCCAAATTTTAACAAGACCGTCAATTAAAAATGAATCTTACAACGATCTAAAACAGTTCAATTTATTATTCTGAAACCGTAACCAGGTCAATCGGCTTAGTTCATCTAGTTTCATATCCCACGAGAATAGGGACATACAACTTGACACAATACAATTATATACGGATTCTGTAAATTGATTGTATAATTCGGTTGAATAAGTTTTACTGGAGCGCGCGTTACTCTTTAATCTAGTTTTAACAATTTTCACTTGAGCTATATAACAAAGCGTACAAGGTTATATAACAAGCAAGCTATAATACAAAAATAACATAAGCTGAATATATTTGTAGAATATTGAAATTTAGTCGAGCAAGAGAGCTCGCGTCGTCTCTTCTCTCCACTCAGCTAGATTTTTACACTTCAGTTACATTTAACATCAGTCGCGTTACTTTCAGGAAATGGAGCGCCACCAGACGCTCTATAAATTGAATTTGATTTAATAAACGGATGGATGAGTTTGTTTGTTCAGCGGAGTTGGTTGGTGTTAAAGATATCGAACGAAGAATGAATGCAACATGAAATGAATATAATAATAATGAAAGGGTACAGTAGTGAGGAGACGGAATGGGTTCTATGAATGTTTGACGATACACAATACCCACCTTGTATGGAACTGAGAATTAGGTTTAACAGAAAAACCATGTTAGTTCAATTAATGCAGTATTTTATGCGATAAAGTGGCAAACGAGAAAGCTGGTCACCTGATTTTAGTAAAAAAGTGAGTGGCAGTGCTGGTAGGGATTGTCTTAGGTAAAGTTATATCGACAAGGTTGGTGACATTATAGTCACTGACAACAAAAACTGACGAGAATGTATGTGCAGATACAGACAAGAAGAAACGAAAATTCTTGTCAGGATCCTGGTAAATGTAAACCTGTCCTTTAACTATAATACTCTGCTTAATTCTGCAATATTAATTTTGAGTCCTGTTAAACTAATTCATTTTCTATTTGTCCCAACAAAGATACCTACGTGATCGAAATGAATTCTGAGAAGAGAAAGAAATTTTCATATTTTATAACTTTGACCCCACTTCAAACTTTTCTTCTTATTTATTAGTTATTTGCCGATAACTGAAGAACCAAGTTCAAATTATATTAAAAGGGATGAGTTATTTTAGTTTATTATGTTCGATCACTCTTTGAACGAATCATGACTTAACATCCAGTAGTATTGTGAAAAACTGTTTTTTTTTTAGGACTAAAGTTCAAAGACTTGAGACGCCATCTGCATTTCCGTGACATTGACTTTTGAAAACGAAAAGAATGGTAACAGTTTGTTTTGAGCTTTTTAGAGTGAAGTCAAATAGATATTATAAACCCGCTGCTCGTCCATATTTGTTCAGATTAATAATTTAGCTAGCTTTTTAAGTGACTTTCGTTCGTTCGTTCATTTCAGCCGATATTTGTCCACTGCTGGACGTAGGCCTCACCCATTGAACGCCACAAAGATCGATCCTCTGCCATCCTCATCCAACTGTGACTTTAAACATTCGTTAATTTCAGCCAACAGTCGGACGATATCAACCGATCAGATCAAAAGTTTTTTTATAGAGATAAACAAAAATGTGTCTATGTATATGCCAAATTCGCAGCTTAACTGACAGAACTACTGCTGGTTACTGGTACTACATTAAAACGTTTTTAAAGCTCATAAACGGTTTTCGATTATTGAATTGGAATTTGTATTCCATCGACTGTTATGGGTAATAGTCGCCATACTGCTCTTTTCCCACAAGCACTGGTCGGTTAGTCATTTTATAACGTCATTCTATATTCTTACTAGCAAATAAACTAATGGAATATCAATTGAAATGAAATAAATTATAACTTCTGTAGTGTTCCGTATCATATTTATAAAGGCTGTGTGTACCTTTGCTCGGCCTTGTTTTTTTTTATATTATGTTGTTTCGAAATGGGTATTTACTATTCTGATGACCGAGTTTTGCTCGGTATTTTATTAGCATTTTTTTTTATTCCATGCTTGAAAACACGGATAAAATCTTCTAACAATGATCCTAGCTAGATAGATTTATCGCCCCAGAAACCCCCTGCATACTAAATTTCATGAAAATCGTTGGAGCCGATACAAGGATTACTCGTTATAAGGTATTAGATAGATATGGTAGTAATAAAAATAATGCTGAATGTACGAGTAAGATGTAATTATAAGCGAGGAAGAAAAAATTTTTTCCATAGGTTTTTTTGTTATCTTTTTTATTAAATTCAAACCTTATTTTCCAGCTTATTTCTCTCACTAGGGGAAGTACAAAAGTAACATTTTGTACCTATTAAAAAAACTTATAAAATGTTTAAAGAAGTGGTTTGTTTAATATGAACTTTGCATAACTGACTGTTAGTTCGTCGTTTTTCTGAAGACAAGTTGATAGTTTAGATACATTAGAAATAGGCGATGCAACAATAACATGGGAAAGACCACCTGCTGTAAATGCACCTCGTATTTGCAGAACCGTCCCGCTGGTCTACTTAATATTTAAATAAACCTTGTCTGGCTTCTATATCCGGAACACCTTTATTACATGGCTTGACAGACAGACTTTCCGAATCTAGAATATATATAATATGAACACGTGCATTATTTAAAACACGGAGCGAATAGTCGCGAGGACAAGGTTGGAATCCAAGTTATAATTAGACCTCACTGTAGCCTCATATGTTGCATTGTGAAATCGTACATTTTTAATGTAAATTCACAAAGGCAGCCTCATTAACTATTCTTCCACTCACACGAATTCGCTCAACGACTGTAGAGTTGAATGTGGATACAGAGACTACGATCCAGTTAACAATAAATTACAAGATAGAATTAATAATGTCTCGTCCTTAATCCAGAGGGTTAGGTAGAGATCACGGATTCCCATATAGCACTATCTTGGCACACCTCTCTAGGTTCTTCTATATCCGTACATCTGCACACACATGCTCGTTGGCTGCGGTTTCTTATATCGCCCTTCTTTATCACTAATCTGATCGATATAAGTTCCTTAACTCCTGAGACGTCCCCTTTCAATCACTTTTGCAATATACATGGAATTTTGATAATAAAACATATTATAGTAGGCTCCTTTTTGCTCGGCTCCTAAGGGTCGTAGCGTGATGTGATATCACCTATAACCTTATGTGATAAGTGTGTTATCAACATCAAAAAGAACTTTTAAATTCACTCGATAATTCTTGAGATTAACAAGTTCATATAAACAAAAAAAAAATATTCTTTAACGAAAAAAATATAAAATTATACCTAATGGATTAGATGAGTAATTCACAAATTGCTTGAAATTTTTATTAAGTTAAATCTTAGATACTCAATTTAAATCAATTTCTTACTTTAGTAATATCGGTTTATATAAATTACTAGCTACCCGTCTAGCTGTTTATTTATTATGTGGAATATAACAAAGGAGTGCGTGCGAAGCCGCGGGCAACTGCTAGTATATATGGCGGTGATACCTGACTTGCTAAATGTACTTTCCATCTTTAATCTACATTCTTAACCGTTCTATTGTGAACTAAGTCCGTTTATAATCGGAACAGGCATATTATAAACGCTTAGAAAATTGTGTACCGAACAAATAATTCACAATTTGACGTATCATGTGAATAGCAACAAACCTTTAATAACGCGATTAAAATTAATTCACAATTTGACGATTTGATTTCGAGAGTTTATAAACTGTCGAAAGCGGCACGTCAATATGTGAATGATTCGTTCGGTTCGCGTTTTCCCTACAGTATGTTAAGTGTCTGGTACAATCATAAACTTACAAAATGTATACGTGACTTTGCTAAATGCATTTTGACTATCAAAATTTTTCAAAGAAAACAGACTACAGTAATGCAAATCTTAAACGGAATTTCTAATGTAATGAAGAAAATAAATTAATAAAGGGCTGTTCATTTTTCATGAAGGCTTAATGTCCGCTACTAACAAGTCTGCTGGGAAAATAACAATGGCTAAATAAATGCTGGTACAGAACATTATATTAGTACCTTTTAAAGACTATCTACTACTATTTTTGTATAAAAAAAAAATAAACCCTTTTTCCCGTGGTCACATCACGCGTGAACGGCTGGACCAATTTCGCCAATTAATATTTTTAGCGTTGGTTATTGTCTATGATGAAAAGAAAGGTTGCTAAAGAAATTACAAAAATTAAGAAAACTTAACGACTATTTTAACTTTTCTAATGTTGGTAAACTTAGCGCTTTTGGCATAACTGTCAGTCGTTTGACAGTTCGCGGGATTGACTTAAGAAGTGGGATGAACGTTTGTATGAAATAACTACCGTTGGAAGCCGGGGCGGGTAGCTAGTTAAATATAGTTATATGTGTTTTATATATGTTCAGGCAATTTAGGTAGAACTATTTGTATACCCGTAATATTGTCAGCATCAATTTAGTTTTAAGTGTCACTGGTGATATTTTAAACTTATGGAAAATTCTGAACTAAACTAACCATTTACAATTCGACGTATCATCACTGTGTGTATTGCAAATCAAGATATCAGTTCACAACTTGACGATTTGGCATCGATATATTACAAACAATCGTGAAAATATACGTTAAATGGTAAACGATTTTTCTGTGCACACATTTAAGTGAGATTCGTGTTAAAATTTAATAAAAATAGATAATTTATGCTTTTTAGTTGTTAAGATTTATTTTGACACATAAATAAATATGCGCACACGCTCGTTACCCAGAGGGGTATCAGAAATCATGGATTTCCATTTGGCGCGATCCTGGCACACCTTCGCTCACACCTCGCTTCTTCTACATTCATACATCTCTTATAAGCTCGTACGTTATGGGTGCTCCTTATATCGACCTTTTTTAGTAAGCCATTAATTTGATCGATATAAGTAATAAATAATGCAGAGGGAACTGACGTCCCTCGGCGAGGCTAAAGTATCAAGCCAAGGTAAGGGCTCGGTCGTTGACGATTCGAGTCGCTCGTCGTTGTATGCGTTGAAGTGAGAACTTCTTTAGCCGCGTTGTAAATTTACGCTCGTTTTTGTTATTGTTTTTTTAAACTATTGTCGCGCTTTGCACACCAGTTTTTCACCAGTACCGTATCGCATTAATAGGCAGCACTTTTTCTAAATTCATGTACTTTGTATGCATCTGAATATTCAATACTAGCTAAACTGCTATCTGAGGGCGGGGGACGTCTAAGGAGAACTTATATCGAACAGATTAGTGGCATACTAAGGAAGGGCGATACAAGGAGTACCCATAACCGACGAGCATGTATGCGTAGATGTATGGATGTAGAAGAAGCGAGAGAGGAGTGCCAGGATCGCGCCAAATAGAAATCCATAATCTCTGCCTACCCCTCTGGGTTACGGGCATGAGTGAATATTCATTTATTTATATTTTGCTATCAGAGATAAGTAATTAATTATCTCAGTTTGAAACCCTGCAATAATGATTCATAGTTCGAATATCGGCGTTTAACGCTGTTTTACCTTTAAGATAATCTCGACCTATGTTACTATAAATGTACATCAGTTGAAATAAATTGAAACTACAATAATAATGTTAATTTGAGAACAATTCGGAGTGTGGTGTTGTCTCTGTGTGTGAATGTCTGAGATCGTATATTCCAACGGCGTTATATTGATTCGAAGAATGTTACAATTCACTGTGATCGTCAGTTTGTTTGTTTATTATCGCATCATGAAATTTGGCACACACATATAACATGGGTTAATCTTTAAACCCGAAAATAAAAATGTTCACGAGCTAACTTAGCTTCATTAACATTATCTTCTATTATCGTAAACTTTGAAAACGCAATACTATAAGGAGGTTCAATACCTCCTACCTCCACCTTCCCACCTCCACTCTCCACCCTCCATCCACCTTTAATAATGCACAAGTTTTTTTGCAATTGAAAAGTTTGTAGGAAGTTGAGAATATCGGATAACGACGGCTCGTGATATTCGCTTCCTTACATCTTCGTGGCATTTCTTACACAAGACCTCTGCTAGTTAACCAGTTTACACGTCGTTATCTAGGGAAACAACTTCGAAATAATTTTCAATAATATCACGATAGCGTCGCTAACCTTTTAAACGTCGACAAATCATGACTTACTGATATCTTGGTAGTTAAAAATTTACAATAATAATTTTAAAATACGCGATTTCTTTAAAGCACCTTCCTTACCTTATTTTATTAATGTAACTATTTGTTCTCTTTAAATTTGAATTCAACTTTAAATCAAGAACAACACTCAAACCTCGGTTCGAGAAAAGATAAATACAAAGTTAGAAACTTTTAATGCTTAATATTTTAGCGTTTGAGTTGAAAACAATCTCGTTTTCGCATTGTTGTATGTTGTACAGGTAGTTTAAAAAGTCAAATAGTCCCAACATACACTCGTTTAAATAAGAAGTTCAACGTATGTATACTGCGAGCACGATTAAACGGCTCAAGGTCACTCAAAGGGATTACGCTCTACATTGGTAGAGGAACCTCTCTCTGCCCTTTAAGTAACATTTTGCTCTGAGTCGCTCTGTGAGATCACCTCAGAAATTATTTCATCCGCAGCAGAACCAAAGTGTATATTACCTAAAGAATTGCAAACCTTAAGTGGCAATGGGCCGGTCACATTGTTCGCAGAACCGATGGCTACTAGGGCCAAAAGGTCCTGAATGGGGCAATGTACAGATCGATGCAGAATAAGGACTCAAAGAAGATGGATCTACGATCTTGTCTTGCGAGAGTTTACTGGTTTAGGACGGCAGTGAAGGGTTCTTTGTGGCGATCATTTTTTTTTATTTGAAATATAACCACCAAATATTTGCATTTTGTATTTAAATACTTTTAATAAACTATTTTTCACATCTCTGGTTATTAATGGAATATAGTTTTTTCCGCTTTTCTTGTGTGTTTAAGTCGCTCGTAGCTCGTTGTTTATGTCGGCCCATTTACATACCGCTGCTATTTGGCAAAAACAAATGCAAAATAAATTTTAATAGGAAAAAATACACAGTCAATTTGTTTATTAACAGATTTTAAATTCCACTTTCCGTAACAACAGTTTGCAATCGTAGGAATTGAACTATAGTTGAAAACTTGAAGTGATGTTTACGTTAATAAAATGGGAGTCATTCACGTTCACGGTACTTCAACTTTTGAAATAGAAATGAATAAATTAATGAAGTAAAAAAATCAGTCTTTTTTTATAAGTTTATTATACACTTAATTACGTTGATCATCTAAGTAAATAAATATGCGCTCACGCCCGTAACCCAGAGGGGTAGGCAGAGATCATGGATTTCCATTTGGCGCGATCCTGGCACACCTCTCTCGCTTCTTCTACATTCATACATCTACGCATACAAGCTCGTCGGTTATGGGTGCTCCTTATATCGTCCTTTTTTAGTAGGTCACTAATTTGATCGACATAAGTTCTCCTAGGGCGTCCCCTACCAACACTGCCACTCACTTTTGCTACATAAATTTGTTTCGTTATTCTCTCTTCATTCTAAATAAATCTGTATCTATAATATGTTTAATGCGTAGTAGGTTTGTCTGAACGTAGATTTACTTAAAATACATTTTTTAAAGTAAAACACACAATAAGAATATAACGTCTTAAATATTTCATAAGCAAAGAAAAATTTAACGAGTAGGTTCCATGAGGACACAAGGAAACAGATGGGTTTGTGCAAATGACGTGTTGTCTGAACGAGCAAAACTCGACTTAGACGCCGTCTTACGTAGACAACTCTCGTCGAGTCTGTTAACACTGTTAACGAGTAACACACGGCACAAGACTTTGAAAGATTCCCAGTTTTAATAAACGGTTGAAATGAATGTATTGTTTCGAGTCACTAAAGTGAACCTAATCATACAAACTTAACTTATATTAGAGTAACTAGAAAGCAATTTCAAAGACCTCGACTCAAGCCGTCACTTAACCTTCTCACAATCCGATTTTTTGTGGTTAGCTCTTAGGTCGCTCTACCTAGCGCAAGGAGCCTTTACTACTTAGTAAGGAGCGAACAGCAAGAGTCCTTCAATCCTCTCTAAGGAGCTAATTAGCTAGGACCTGTTGCTGTTGCTAACTAGGTCCTTAGTATTGAAGTGTCCTTGGCCTAGGTAGAGCGACTTAATAGCTAGCACTAGTACTTTTTGTGAAACTTTAGTCGTTGGAAGAAATGGTAACGAACACCAATCAAACCCTTTATATTCTTACATGTTTATAAATATTAGGCGTTATCAAATCATCTGCCTACCCTGATTTATGTGTCTGCTTATGATAAAATTGTCGATAAAAGCTCCGGCAGAAAGGCTGAGCGGAATTCAATTTGTCGTGTTTGTTCTTTGATGGGACTAAGGTAAGGGGCATTATGCAAAATCAATACGCAAATCAAACATCTGTGGTGCTGCAAGTTTCGCCAAGCGGCACATTTATAATTCATGGACGATTCGGACATAGGTGTAGTACGTGTAGGCAACTACAGTTATATTCAACGAGCTAGTTTGTTACTTTACCCTTATTTGTATAGTAGTGAACGTCGAATGCATAATCATAATTTCTATAACGGAGAACTTGAAACCCCAGGAATGTATTACGTAGAAATTTTACTACGTATTACGACTTTAAAATTAATTTAAAAAAAACATACCATTGATGTCTATCCCGATCGTGATAAAGGATATTAGATATGTAAATTGAAAAATAGATAATTTAAAGAAATACAAGAAATCATATCGTTTCGAAGGCGACATATATAATTATTTTATATTATGTATAAATAACTATATATGTGTAACATGTAGAAATAACAATTTTTACGCATAAATGTGTCCTGGCGAGATATCGAGGCTTTCAAAATAGTTGTTAGCTTCAACAACTGAAGAATTACATTCGAATAATAGTTCCTTCGCAAACATTAGTGTAAAAAAATCTTCTCGTTCTATATATTAAAATTTCTTCAACGCAAAATGTACGTTAGTGTCTTTTCCGAATGCGACGAATGTGGAGTTAAAGCAATGAAAGTGTTTCTTAATCTAAAGTCATTTTCCAACTAGTTGGGCTTCTGTACTCAAAGAGCCGCAAACTATTCCACGACACTGCAGTCGACGCGTGCAGACGGCTGTTATTAACCTATTCTCTTGTTTGAGTACAACGCCACTCGTCTGTGAGCACTCTAAATGAATGTTAAAGTATACTAATGGATAATAATTAATTCATTCTATTGGTCATGGTATCGAAACAATCGAGGATCTATTCTCGCGGACCTAGGGCCTTTGCACACGGCGTTTTGTGCGCACTGACGATGCCTTTGTGTGTAAAGGTCCTTATGCGTGAATACATTACGATAGCGTGAAAGTATTTAAAACAATATTGCATTAATTAATAAATTTAAATTATAACGTATTGAGTTTCAAGAAGATTAAATCAATGATTGTATCTTTAATTTTTTTTACCCTTTGTATTATTTCAATATTTTATTTTCGTGTCACAAACCCATTGAAATGGTGATTAAACGAATGCCTAGTTTTATATTTTTGTTGCAGCATATTCTAAAATAAAGCTTATACATGTGTTGACGAATGTATATTACGACTTCCCTTTGTTCGGTTTCTGTTATACAAAATATTGATTTAGAAATTGACCTCGCGACATATAAAATATGTGTACAACAGATATCATTATAAAGTTAAACTAGATTACAAAGCGTCGATACAATTTACAAATGTTTTTTTTAATACATAAAAGAACAACGCAGTTTCCTAGTGAATTTACTTAGAAAACGACTTTCGTGTAATCCGAACAGGTGGAAAAAGATACCTGACCTGTGAGTTATAGGCCGTGGGAAACTAGTTTTGTGTCTTTCAACACGGAGTTTTTTGTGCGAATTGCGCATTATTGTGTGCACAAATTATCTGCGCCTTTGTAACGACACAAAAGCGCTAGAATCGTGTGCAAAGACCCTTATACACTCACCTAAATACTAGGCAAATTGTCGCTTCGATAGATATTACGAACCTTCCCATAAACATTTTTGGTCCAAAACTATTTTAAAGAAAATAAAAACGATGATTGTTTCGATGATGAAAATATGAATGAATAATTACTTGATTAAACCCTCGCTTTCACTGAGCTCAGTTGTATATCTTATATGTCTCGCTTCTTCTACATTCATACATCTACGTATACATGCTCGTCGGTTATGGGTGCTCCTTATATCGGCCTATTTTAGTAAGCCACTAATCTGATCGATATAAGTTCTCCTAGGGCGTCCCCTACCAACACTGCCACTCACTTTTGCTACATAAATTTGTTTCGTTATTCTCTCTTCATTCATCCTTTCAACATGCCCGAACCACCGAAGCATGACCTTTCTCAATTCTTTTTACCTCCTGACATACAAGTTAAATATTTATTAAATAAACTAAATTCATTTTGAGCAGGGACCGATAACAAGCGTCGTGTTAGCAATCAATGTAATGCGCCCAAATTGCGGCAAACGCAAGGAGCTAAATACACGATGAAGTTCGTATGAACTTGACAACCGTGGGTCTCCACTGATGTATGAAATTGTCACGACACAATGCTTCTCTCTATCTTTCCTTCTGAAAAAACTGAGACGACAATATGTT
>JWHW01016986.1:9397-21121 GCA_000931545.1 Papilio glaucus | reverse complement strand
TTTGTTTCGTTATTCTCTCTTCATTCATCCACATCTCTGAACCACCGAAGCATACCTTTCTCAATTCTAGTTACCTCCTGACATACAGGTTAAATATTTATTAAATAAACTAAATTCGTTTTGAGCAGGGACCTGTAACAAGCGTCGTGTTAGCAATCAATGTAATGCGCCCAAATTGCGGCTAACGCTAGGAGCTAAATACACGATGAAGTTCGTATGAACCCACGGTTGTCAGGGTCTCCACTGACGTATGAAATTGTCACGACACAATGCTTCTCTCTATCTTTCCTTCTGAAAAAACTGAGACGACAATATGTTTTGTGTGAATGTTTTTGCCAGTGTAAACCCACGGTAACTTTATGTAAAAATGAGCTTAAAAATTAAGCGGTTTATCTCGAATTTTTGAAGACATCGTCACATTGAAATTTCAGTTAATACGTCTTTTAATAGAACAAAGTAACCTGATGTAATTTCAGCCCTCGAGCCTTCCTACCATTTCTGTTGTACTATAACTAACTTATTCCAGTATAGCAACTACTTTTGAAGTTTTTAACCATTACTTTTGAAGTTTTTAGGACTTGAAAGTATCCACTTTATTAATTGTTATATACAGATTGAACGTTGATTTCCATTGCCATAAACGTTCACATAACACATATTGATATCTTAGTTATTTCAGAAATCACAGAGCACCTAATGTTATCCTGTTTACACATTTTTAAACATAACTAAGATGGTATAAAAGAAACATGTTTGAATATTGTTGACGTAAGCTTGCAAAGTTTTATTGTTCACAACCGAAATAAAGAATAAAAGTAAATAAATGTCACAAAGTTCGATATTAGAATTGGAGTTACGATTGCGACAGACCCAAAGCACACAACGCACGGCTCATTCCTATCCAAGGATTGGTAAAGTGCCTCTTCGTAGTTCTAGCGCTTATGGCCAGCGACAATCAAGCGATATCGCCCGTGCATTTTATATGTTTCCTTTTTTAACAAAAATAAGAACAAACTGTGATTTCATCCGAGATTTACAAATTTAAATTCATTACACTCATTTTGCAAATGCCGTTTTCTACAAATTGTGTCAATTTTCCCCTCTATTGTGTCAAGGGGCGACTCAATACCGAGCGGTACAATAGAAAATGTAGGTAAGAGGTAAAGTACTGTGTATGTGAGGTAACGGGCAAAGGAAGTGCAATTAATGTCAACTGCCGTGGCTCAGTTCAAAGGATTGTTACATTGGTCGGTAGTTAGACGTTTTTATTGAAGTGAAACACGTCAGAGTTCTATACATCGCAAATACCGACGAGATTAGTATGCCTCTCTAACAACTTAAGAACAAGAAAGCACCGGGTGATGACGAAATTACACCAGAGCTATTGAGTGCAGCTGAAGAACGGGTCCTCTAGAGGCTCTTTAATCCAATCATAGTCGAGGAACATACGCCGAAGACAAGGAGTCGAAGTGTTGTGATCCTTTTTCTTCAAGAAGGGCGATAAAGTTGCCCTAAAGTATTACAGGCACATTGCTCTTGTGAGCCATGATTATAAGTTGTTTTCGAGGTTCATTACGAACCGTTTGGCTCACAGATTTGACGACTTCTAGCCTCCATATTACAGGACACGAAACCTATCCAACTGCAGCGTGGTGTAAGACAGGGCGATGTTATTATCAGAACGAAAGTGACCGACATTGCCCGAAGAATTGCAAAACTTAAATGGCAATGGGCCGGACACATTGCTCACAGAACTGATGGTCGATGGGGTCGTAAGGTTCTGGAACGGCGGCCACGTACAGGTCGACGCGACGTAGCCCCCGATGGACCGACGATTTGTTCAAAGTTGCGGAAGTCAACTGGATGAGGGCGGCAGGGGACCGATCGATGTAAGTTGAACTCAGATCTATAGAATTAATCACATTAAATTTGGTTCAGCTTAGGGTTGACAGTAAATTCAATCGCACCGCAGGTGAACTGCGGCATTCAGCTAGTATCATTCAAGCAGTTCTTAACAATGATTAAAATAACAATAAAATGACCACGTGATCTTAACCAAGCGCCAATAGCCTAGTGGTTAAGTAAGTGAACGGCGAAACAAGGTCGTGGGTTCGAACACTCCATTCGAAATTATATAGAAAATCTACTAATATATTATATAATAAAATCCCTTGGTGGATTAGTGACTGGCACACATACGGGCAGGGTATGATGTTGAAAAAGCACAACGTAACTGGTAAGGTATGATACCATTTATCATTAGAATAAAAAAGATCAATACGTACGAAAACCTTTTTCTCGTTACATCTATAACATTCTCAAAGTGAAATTGCAGTGACCGGCTTCCCTAACTCAAATAGATTTGATGATTCACTCAGGAGATATAATCTTAAAGTCGTTCCGACACACCGCGCCCTTCTGGTTAAATTTTAAAATTTTCAATTACAATTTATACCGTTCAAATATATATTCTATTTAACTAAATAATATTGAATAGCCAGTACGACTTTTTAGAATTATTCACATAGTATATTATCTCCACAATTAATGATAACAAATTAATTTCTAAGAAATCTCGTAATTAATACATTTATATAAATTATGAAACAAATGTGAATTGGGCCCTCGGCAACTGAATTATAAGACCAAATGCACATGCACTTTCTTCTTTAAATTTAAAGCCGGCATTACTGCAACGACTATGCTGGTACGAGGTTACTCGCTCTACCATTTCTGATCGTAATTTAAAATCATTTTCTGCCTTAAATTAATTAATCAATTATTCAGTTATATTTCTGCAAACAGTATGACTATTCATGAGAAGGACTATCTCTCGTCGCGACCTTGTTTCTCTGACAGTAATTATATTTTTGGGACTTAAATTATGAATGGAAGCGAATCCCGAGATGAGTGGGCACGGCGCCGAGTTACATACTTCGCGAATTATGTCAACATCTCTTCTGGCCTCCGCCATTGCGTCATCAAAAGTATGGTTTCATGCTAATTACATAGCTTAAACCTGTTTTATTACAATCATTGTTTCCGTATATCCCTACTATATTATAAATTCGGAAGTAACTCTGTCTGTTTGTTACGCTTTCACGCCTAAACTACTAAACCGATTTAAATAAAATTTGGTACAGAGATAGTCTAGAACGTTAGGAAGGACAAAGTCTACATTTTAATGCGAAAAAAGGGTTTTAAGGGGTTGAAATAGGGGATGAAAGTTTGTACGCAAATGTGTATAGTTTATGTGAAAATTTAGTAAATTTGTGACAGGAGACAAAGTATAGGAGAAATACAGACAAGAATTAAGAAGTGACATTTACGTTGACATAACAAAGTGTTGTACTGAAATGAACGCAAGTAAGAAACTTGCCAAGCGAAGCGCCAATGAGCGCTGCGCCATCGCGTCGGAGGTGCTTATTTTAATGTAGGTATGAATTTTATTAGCAAAATAATTAGCCTTAAATATTAAAAATGCCGCCCAAAGCCACGGCTTGTTTACAATATTTAAATATTACTACGACTCGTAATTACTTTGGTTATGAACTCACTCCGGCTGTCACCGCAGGCATTAGAACAACTTTTCACTCACGTCACTGAAAGTAATTTAAATTTTAAACTTTATCCACGCAAAACAACTTTAGGAGGTTTTTCCTAATCTATATAAATAAAAATCTATGTTTGTATGTGTTGTTTGGCCACTACGCGTTCCTAAACCAATGTGATAGTGACGAAACTTTGGTGGTGGTTCCGGGTCGAACTTGTGGCCCAAATCTATTTAAATAAATAAAATGTTTTGCAACTTGAATTAATCTTTTTGCATATTGCCTTAACTTATTTGTAAGGACCTCAATAATTTTGATATTTGAAAACTGAAAATTAACGTGTTTAATGACACATAATACAAAAATGTAACAGATACGTCATTAGAGGACGAAAAGTGAAGACTTGAAAACGTCTGTGTGATGTTTATTCTTTAGATTACATATAAGCGAAATACACATCTGTCCTTTTTTTTATGGTAGAAGGTGGCAAACGAGCAAGCAGATCACCTGATGTTCTGTGAGCGCTACCCATAGACATCCGCAACAAGCAAATGTGTTGCGGATGCGTTGCCTACCTTTAATGGACGGAGGAGGGGGGATAGCCAGGAAAAAGGATATTTCCTTTTCCCCGTTAACCCTCTCCCCGTCCAGTTCTCATCCCGTTCCCATCCTTTCCTTATGAAGAAAGGGTGGGAAGGGGAAGAGGACTGTAATTAGGCCTCCGGCACCTCACTCTTCAGACGAAACGCACAATACTTCTACTTCACGCCTGTTTTCTGTGAGGTCGTGGTATTTCACCGGTCGAGCCGGCCCATTCGTGCAACAGATGTTGTTGTTGCGGGCTCTACCACTGTTGAAATTTTTTTCTTAATTATTACTCTATCTTTTTTATACCATTTGACTTTTGCGAATGTTGCTGTCTCTGTCTTTAGAACACTTTTGCCGGTGATTTTGTATGCGTATAACATTTTATTTTTAATGAAGTTTTTCTGCAGAATACGATGAAGATGATGATGCAGAAATGAAGATGATGATGCAGGATATGATGCAGAATATGATATTATGTTTGCATTTTTGAAGATTTTCATATTATTTTTGCAACCACTTTTTTACATACAGTAATATATAATACAAAGTAATATTTTACTGCAATAAATCTAGTAATTAAAGCATTGAAGTTCGATCGAGGGAAGCAGTAAAGCGGACATGTTCCAGGCCAACGTAATTACTTCGACCTGCCTCGTCCTGCCTTTAAACTTGTTGCTAGCAAGCCACTTCGGATTCCCATTAAGGTCATTAACCCCGCAAATTTTGATGGAAAGTTTAGGCAGTGATAATTAAATAATTAACCACATATTAACTAAGTAATTATTCACATACTAATTAAATAATTAACCACATATTAACTAAATAATTAACCACATATTAACTAAATAATTACAATAATCACTTTGATTTATGGAATTTACCTTTTCGGTTTGTATATTTTTGACTTTCTCATTGAAAATCGATAATTATAACTCATAAAAACCCATATATTTGTGACCCATTGAATTTTAAAAAGCGGTTAAAGTCATTATTTACTCTATCGTTAAAATTTAAAACATTGTTGATCGCGACAACACTATATTGTTTTTAGATTCAATTTTTTTCTTCATTTTATCTATATAGGTTTTGTCCATAAAAACGTCAAAAGAATATGTAAATAATTACCGTGCGCCATCTTTTGATAGGTATTTGCATTATCTATTCTTGGAGCGTTGTCAAGGGCTAACTTACTGATATCAAATATTTTTGATAGATGGCACTATATTTAAAAAAACTGAAACAATACTACTTAATGGATGGGAATGTTGATACGCATTCATGTTTTTTCCATCTGGTTCAAGATATAATGCCATCTCCTTTAATTTTGAACCACTGAATACTGGCCTTTTACTCAAAAGCATAATATTAGAAAGAAACGTATTGTCTGTATAAGAGGCCTACGCCTACAGGCGCGTGAGCTGGTCAAATAGAGAGACACACGAAAAACATACACACAGACACACGAGCACACAAAGTAGATATACATATGTGATATAGCAAATTTACGTCTCGGCATACTAGGAGTTGGTATTTTACCTTCGAAGCTCGTCAAAGGTGTTTCAACATTCATAACATTCATCACAAAACATTCACCAAAAACTCCAAACAAGTACTAATAAAAAAATTTAAAAAATGCAAATTAAATAATGTTCATATTCTTGATTTCAATTTCTTAAATATTTCCCATAATAACGTAGTTAGCATAAATACCAAACAATTGTTTTATAAAGGTTCTGCTGAAGGTTCCGCCGCCGGAACGAGGTCACGGCCTCTAATTTATGTCCCTCACTTGATGGTATTACTCCCATTGCAGATATATGGCCACTTTGTACAATGCGTGTTGACGGCATGCTTATTTTTAATCCACCAAAAATTGCCCACAAGTGTCTATCAATTATCTGTCTATAAAAATATGGTATTCTACATAAAAAATAATACAGGCAGGACTGCCAACAGAAGCGAAAACTCAAAATAAGTGGGAAATCGCGACAACATTTCAAAAATAAATAAATAATCGACAAAAATAAACCCTTGTATCTTAAGAATAAAATTCAAAATTAAATACAATAAAAAATGAAAAAGAAATCCCCTACCAAATATCGTGCGCCACGTTGCCTAGCTGCCTACCATAGCGCAACACAGAAGAAACCACTATGTCGACTCCGCCGCCGGTCACCCTAATTCACAGTTGTAGATGCCGCCACCTACCAAACAATCGCGTTCGCTAAGTTCCGACGACCATCGAAGACCTAGGCACGTACTTGACTATCGAGACGATGCCATAACTATCGCTCAGGCTAGGTTAAAACAGCTTCGCAGCTTAATAATACACGGTTATCGTATTTCCTATACGGCCACATAGCTGGCAGGAATTTCTCCACTATTGGTGATATAAGCGTTGTTGGAGTATCTTCCACCACTTCTTCTCCCAGCGCAAACGGGTTCCGAAGTATCACTTAGTAATGTGAAGTAATGTTAGCTCTAGAAATTCTTGCAATCCGATAATAACTACCGATCGAGCTGAGCCTCGGCTCTCTCCAGCACCTTCGTATTGGAATGCTAAACGTGTAATGAATGATAGCCCAAGCCGAGGACTACTTTCGGAGGCCCTTAAGCCCAGTCTCCATGGAGCATTCGCAGGAGCGAACGAATCTCGGTGGCCAATCCGTATTAATAAAGTAACGACCCGAGCCCAGGCTCCCTTCTTCGACGGAGCCCTCGAGCTAATTTACTCTATATGATGGTGCGACGAGTTGCCTCTGCTGCTGAGAGCTGTTACAAGTCAGTCACAAAAAAGAGCAGCAGTCAAATGTTGGGTAAAACGCTAGGTCGTCGCTTTTATAAAATCGGTCCCAGAGAGGTCTCCTATGGCTGTTGAAGACACCAATTTACAGTTACCGAGGTAGTTTTTATTCATTTTTATTAACAGATAGATGTAAACGTCAGCAAAAGTAAATATTTCTTAGTGTTTTAAACAACATAGACAAATTAAAATGAGTTCACAGTAAGTAGGGGTGACAGAGAAGAAAGCTTAAGAAGAATACCTGGGTATTTGGAAGGCGAGATCATCGAGATTGTCGACCGGCTCGGTGAGTGGACTCTCCACCACGAAGGCGGGTGCGACCTCCGTGTCCAAGCTCATGGTTATTCTACTGTCATTGCTTCTACTTCTTCTATCTCCAGCACTTCGTATGTTGTGAAAGCGAAAGAAGAAAATCGATAGTATATTTGGACAATGATCGTAAATTGTTCGTATCGCTTCATCCAAAAACGATACGATCACAGAGTTTAGAGGAGAGAAAAAGGAAGTTTTGTGAAAGAAGATGATGTGTTTGTTGCAGATGTTTATTTAATAGACTTTCAAAAAATGTTCTCAATTCGTTTGTATTTTTTATGTTTGTTACCTCAGAACTTCGATACTTATAAGTCGATTTAAAAAAAATTGTTATCGAATTTTTTTTAGGATCCACAGTTATTCATTTTCATTAAATTCAGTTTCTTTAAGTTTTACTGTTAGTTTTGGATATTAAGTATATTCGATTGGTATTGTCAACCCCATCGTAACGTTTGCCAATCAATTTCGAACAATTTGACATTATAGTTGAAAATGTGGGTCAGACAAAATGGTTTGTGCAAACACTATCTATTTGTAAGAATATTTCAAAACTATAATCTTATGTTTAGTGCATTGACGAAATTTTCTTTTGTTTATTTAACACGGCAATAACGTTAAATTCTAAATTCTCACATGAATAATTATTTTTTATATAATATTTTTGAATTACGTCTTTACTGTTGCATTTTTTAAATACTTTTTTTTTCAAAAAAGGCAACTCACAGTTATTGAGTTTCCAAATAAATGAATAGACAGAAGTTATTTATTTTACGTATAAAAATGGAGTAAAAAAGAAATATTTACTTGATTTAAAACACTAACATGACTCTGACAAAGTTCGCCTTCGGATGGGATGTGTTTTTCATTTCATATTTTTTAATATATTTGATATTTTATTTCACAACTTTTTTACATATATTTGATATTTTTTCCTTCGTCTACTGAACTAGAATATTATTATTATTTATAATCGTTATTGTTTTATTTTATAGTTGAGTTTAAAAAATAATACTGAGTTGTAAGGCTCGTAAATTAGTTGGATGGGCTTTTAATTTTATTTATTTATTTATTTATATCAGACATTACATATATGTTAGTAATAATATACTTAAAACTATGTTAGTACAATACAATAGTAATATTTATTAAGTTTATTTAACACTTTACTCAGAAAATGTGATGTTGACGATAAAAATATAATAAAAAATTTCGTCTTTCATACTTCTATTTGCTAATAAAAAGTAACGTTTCAAATCGATTTTGACGCTACTAATACGTTTTGAAGGGGGTTCAAAACCCCGTTCAAGGGTTCCGTTACATACAACTTACATACCAAATTAATAAAAGCGTGTTAAAAATTATTTAACTAATTTACTGAGTTCTTAATGCATGTAAACATAAAACAAATAATTACTACGTCGTTTAATAAAAAACATACAGTCAGCAAAAAAAACATTGGACTGTAAATTTTGCTTTGTGCGAAACTCTCGCGTTGCGTCAACTTTTTGCTGCACTCACTCTCAAACAATACAGCATCATTAGTTCGTTGGCAAAATTTTAGCGACCTCTAGCCTAAAATGATAAATGTTTTACTTACAAACATCTAAACAAATCTAAGTATATATTGTTGGTTATAGAGAATAATCTTTTTAATTTTGTAATTCATTCGCTGATCTGAGTTTTGTACACGTAAATTTTTACTCTCCATTGAAATTTTAAATATGCAAAATATAACAATGGCGGACAATTCTTAGAAAAGTTCCTGATTTTTTTTGTTTTACTTTTATACATTTTATTATTTTTACCTTTATTTTTACAATGATAAAGATACTACCTTTGATAGTATCTTTAGATTTTCACTTTTTACGCTGTTCAGAAATAACGCTGTGACGTCATCGGACTGAAATGTCCCTAGTAGAATTTTTTTTTACCAAATAACTTTGCGAAAATATTTAGGAAATCCTATCCCTATATGGTAACATTGTTTTAAAATTTTAAATTGAAAAGGTGATGGACCTTGTAGACTAAACATTTAAATAAGGCACTTGTGTATACAAACTGTAGCGAGCTACAAGGTCTCTCATTGCTGAGAGCGAAATTGTTTATGCAAAGAGGTGAATCAAGGTTTTTCAATACCACTGTACTTAACGAGGTCCATGCTATACCAGAGACGGACTCGCTGGCTCGAATATGGCTGACATTTTGCAGTCGCCTTTTTCGTCCATTTTCTCCACTTCAAAGACCTTAAAGAAACAAATGATTTTGTTTCTTATTTCATTAACGTTATTTTTTTAATAAAATGTTTGTGCAAAAATCATGGTAACAAATGAACGGACAATTAAACTGTACGGTCAAACCGTGTCAGTCGTAACGACACAATACCTCGTGGTTTTAAGCTAAATACCACGCTGTCATACGTCGTTATCAGATTGTTTCGCATGCAACATGTACACAGTAATACAAAACTAGCGTAGCTAACGACGCCCGCATGTATTGTATTGTACAATGAGCGACGAAGTTATGTTGTTTGATCATCATGTCCGATTATTTCACGTTGTAAGCTTTTTGTAAACTGTACAAGATCGTCTTTTGTTTCTTCGGACTTATTAAGAACGATTATATTTTCGTTTCCCTCCGATCGACTGTAATCAATTGCAAAATCAATATTCCCGTTTCATTAATTTTCAAGGAAGATCCTTAAGAAGGTTTTTAAATCCATCCTCCACTTCTCGCCGCTTAGAGATTTTTTAATTTGATAGTAAGGATATAGAGGGAGCTACGAGCATAAAAAAATATTAGATTGGGCCAAAGGACGAAGAATAATCTTTCGAAACTGTATTAATTATAGATTAATCAGATAAAATTTTGAAAAAGTGAAAAATGAAATAAATGAACTAACACATTCATTCGTTCATTTATATATTATTTTTGGGTTGGTTCACAAAAAACGTGACAAAGCCAAAGTTAACAAGCACACAGCAAAATTACTTGGTGTCCAGTATCAAAGTTCAGAATTAACCGGGCGTCACGATTTTTCACAAACAAATAGTAACTGGCACAACATACAATGTTTAGTTATTTTTGTTTTGTTACAATAAGGAAGTAAGTATGACCTTAACTATTAAATTAACTTAGAAGCGAACATCACGCGAGTTTTTTTGAAGTGATAACTTCATTAAATCATATTTGGTAGGGGAAAATCTTTTAGATTCGGATTATCTTGTCGACATACATTAAGATTATTTGAGTTTCGACAAACTTTTTTTTTCATTAATTTTTCTTGTGTTCAATTTTGAATTTTATTGTTAGGACACAAGAGTTTAATTTTGTTGATATTATTTTCATTTTTTAACTGAGTTTTGATTTTTATGGTTCAGATACGATTTCTAGGTTTTTTATATATTTTTTTTAAATACTATAGTTAGCGACGTATGACGCGACATTCCAGTGCGGGTGGACGGAAGGTGGGGTCATGATTAACGAGTGCTGGGTGTTTGCACACGCCCTTCACTACACTATCATGCCACACTAAAGGTCATAACTGGGAAACCAGGATAAGAACTAAAACGCCTCATATATGGAAGGAATTCGTTGCTAGGTAGAAACAAATCTTTTGCAAGTTTTTTGAGAAATACTTCTGTTTTTATAGTACAAGATGGCAAACGTGCATACAGCTCCCCTAATCTTAAGTAAATACTGCTACAATATTTAAGATACTTCGCCTGGATGTGGCAATGCCGCGGGACATCCTGTATACAGAAAAAGACAAGCTGAGCCCTGAAATGCTCGCTTGCAACATAAGTATTCCGTGTACTAAATACTCGAATGAATCGGCTAGTTAATCAAAATTGTTTCTTAAACCTTTGTGTTTAAGAAACAATTTTGATTAACTAGCTAGCTGATAGGAATTTTGAATTTCTCAACCCAATGATTCATACAGGGTGTATATTTTATGTTTTTGTTATAATTCCACAAACTTATCAAGAACATCACGCTGCTTTATTTTTCTTTTATCCATTAGATTATTATAATTGTGACTTGAAAATTATGCATATCGTAGCTTCTGAAACGAAACCATTAAACTGTTTTTCGAGTCTAGGGGATTGTTACCGTCTCGGTTTATCGCTTTGAGTACTGACAGTACAGGCACAGCTTCAAATTGTCGAAAGGTAAATATCCTTCCCTCGGATATGATTGGTTAGTTACTAGCTTTTGACTTTAATGCCGAGACTTGTCTAGAAACTTTAAATCATCATCCAACGCATTGATAAACAGTCCCGGAGAAATATTATCGTCGTTATCAATCTGTCATGGTAGTGCTGACGTACAAACATTTCGATATCTTAGTGAATATGTTACTGTCCTTTAAATATGTTAATACAATAAGTCGTTAATTTTGCACAAAACATATTTAACCGGCTCATTCAATTTATATCAAAATAAATGTATTTCATGAATAAATAGAAAGTT
>JWHW01016910.1:160515-176392 GCA_000931545.1 Papilio glaucus | reverse complement strand
CGACGAACAATCTCTTCAGTCGCACGCGAGCAGAGGGAGCAGCTCAACGAGCGTCTATTGTTGGCTCGTCTCCGCGCTGCCTCGCTGCCGACACACTGTGCTTTTAATCTCCTCGGAAACGCTTACTTAGCAAAAATAAACTAACCTTAATGAGTAAGATTAACTTGTTTTACACTTAGCTATCATCGTACATTTTCATAATACTCATTTTATCTACAAGTTTACGGTAGAATTTTTAGGAAAACGGTTAACATAGCGCTGAAAGAATATAAATATTTCAGTTTTACGGTTCTTATTATGATTAATGTAGTGATATACTTTCAAAGAATGGTACAAATATACTAACACTCAAATCTGTACAATTGTTTAGAAGAATTTTTCCATACTTTGTTTGATATTACGTAGCGCTGGGATTGCGCACTTGCATATTAAAAGACATTTTAATACTGTCTCTAATCAAAAGTGTAATAGTATCTGCGAGGTCCCTTTAATCTTAAACTTTATTATATGATTAATTCTACAGAATAGCAACATACTCGACTCGACTAGATGCGAAATAAGTAAAAGTTTAAAATAAATAGGATTAAAAGATTATATAACTTACAATACTTTTTGTTGTAGTTTCTTAACCTACTGAAAATATCATAGCAATCGTTTAATGCTATACTTTTAAAACCAATATATTATAAATAGATAATATAAGTATTTAAATACCAAAGACTCCTATTTACATTGTTCATTTTGTAATTAGCAAAACTTAAAATTAGAATATTTATCTGTCATTATTGTCTCATAGTTGAAAGATATTTAAACACAAATAATCAGATCATATAACACTAATTTTACGGATTTTATCTTTTTTATTATTAAGAGTTTTTTTCCAACGTTTCGAGTAATCTACAGCGCACACGGTCACGGTCATTGTGAACCAAAAAAACGTAAATTAAACACAATAAAATCCTATAGTTTTATTCCAATTTGTAGTATTCGCGTAAATATGAGAAATCATCACACCATAAAAGTCTCAAAGTACTTGGGGGACCGATAGACCGCGGAAACGCAGGCTCGTTACTTGTTCCACCTTAATTCATATTTCATAATTGCAGGTTTTTTTTTTTTTATTTATTAATTAATAATATTGCATTGTGACTAAAAATCGCTTCGCAAAACCGATTATTCGGTTTGACTGTGGACTTGAAGTCACGCACGGTATAGTACATTCAAATGAATACAAATAAACAATCATTACATTAGAAAGTCTTATCGATATTGCCTGTCGATACTTTCGAATAGGAAGTTTTTATAAGTTACGGCGAATTTCTTTCTGTTTTCTTCCGTTCTTAGCTCAACAGGCATATCATTAAACAACACAGGGATACGATACCTGAGGGTTCTTCCCCCAAAATAATTATTTATATGTGCCACTTGATATTTGCCACCAGTGACACATCTCGTGCCCTTATCGTGTTGAACAAGGGTTCTATGCTCAGGATTGCTAAGGTTGTTAAGCGCTAATAAGTATTTATGTTTTAAATGTACAGGTAATATTTTGCAGATTTTAAACAATTCTTTGTAATTATTTTTAGTTTTTAGTTTTATTATCTACTAGAAGTTTTAAAAATCGTATTTGAAGAGCCTCTATCTTATCTAAATGTGTTTTAAATGTAAGGCCGTAGCAATCCAGAGCATAGCTCACAATAGGTTCAACTAGGGCCACAATTTTTTTAATAGATTTTTTGATATTTTATCTGAAGACCTCAAAAATGTTTTGGATTTTTTTAAGATTAATATTTATTATCCTTCCTGGCGTTGCCCGCGGCTTCTTTGTATCTTTTCTGTATCTTAATTCCGCGTATAACTTGCAATTTAGGAATATGTCAAAAAGATATAGTTTGTTAAAATATAACCAAAACACAATACTATGGTAACCTATATTATATTAGATTTTTCTATCCCAGGGGAAGATTTGCTCTGGTTGACACCTTTAGATCTAAGCGTTAACAATGCCTTTATATCGTTACAAGCAAACAAACAATCTTACATGCGCATTAATAAGATTAAGTTAACATTAAAATTGCACTTTTTAATCCTAACTTAATATACGTATAATTTTATCCTAACAACATAAACTTAACAAAACTTGTTAAATTTATTCAGAGCCAGAGTCATAGAGCTAAATATACATTAACTGATTTTAGACGGAAAATATTTAATTTACTAAACCTTCAACAATAGCTATGAAAAATATCTAAGTTTCGCGATACACGGTAATAAAACGAGCTGCAGGAAACGAGAAGAAACCGCGTAAAGCACTTTTTAATTAGCGACTACCAATTAAGTGTTAACTTATCGTCGTTTATAGCAACTTTGTAAATTCAAAATTGCACAAGTTATGTCGTTACAGAGCGCAACCCGAGCACTACAGCGCTTTAATGTTAAACGAATTTAAAGCTTAATTCTTTACAAAGACACCAAGAATCGATGCAAATTTACTCCCCTTTTTAAATATACTTTAAACCTTTTTATTCGAGTAGAGTGAAACAGAGTTCACCTTATGCTACATGATACGCATTCTACCAACTCAAAGAGAAAGTGGCAAGGAATTAAATAATTCAATTTCATCTTCGTGCCCATTTTCATTCTACTTTTGGACAATTAAATATACACGTGGGAATCATTCTTTCATACATCGTTACTTACGTATATCTCCTTGAAACGAGGCCTTTTTTTTATGGAAGAAGGTGGCAAACGAGCAAGCGGATCACCTGATCTCATGTGAGCGCTACCCATAGACATCCGCAACAAGCAAATGTGTTGCGGATGCGTTGCCTACCTTTATTGGACGGAGGAGGGGGGATAGACAGGAAAAAGGATATTTCCTTTTCCCCGTTAACCCTCTCCCCGTCCAGTCCTCTTCCCGTTCCTATCATATCCTTATGAGGAAAGGGTGGGAAGGGGAAAAGGACTGTAATTAGGCCTCCGGCACCTCACTCATCAGACGAAACGCAGAATACCTCTACTTCACGCCTGTTTTCTATGAGGTCGTGGTATTTCACCGGTCGAGCCGGCCCATTCGTGCAACAGATGTTGTTGTTGCAGGCTCTACCACTGTTAATCTTCGTTTATTGTTGGTCCTGTAAAGGATTGCAACAAACTGCCAGTGTCAGTATTTCTGTTAGACTATGACGTGGGGACCTTCAAGAGAAACACTACTCTACTTGTCGAGCGTTTTTATTCTTCTGAACTATCGGAGTGGTACGGAGCATACCGCCTTTTCATTACCTCACCTCGAACATCCGGTGGGATTATGATTAATAACTGCCTTATTAGAAAAACGCCTTGCGTTTATTACCTACAAAATAACAAGCTAAGAAGTCTATTTGTCTCAATAATCTCAATGTTAGTGTAACCTTATTTGTTAAAAAGATTGTATACACAACAGTTTCCTGCAAAACAACCTTATCAATTATGTACAAGAATATTTATTTTCTACGTCGCAAAGAACAATGCTGTATTGATAATGGAAAATATACAAATAATAATATAAGATAGAAATCGTGAATTAAGGAAACAAAAATAATCTGAATAGTTACACAGCTCTATTGTCGTAAGAATATACGTAGTACGAATAAGTACGAGTAATACAATAAATATAGATTATTAAAACATATGTACATTTGTGTAGTTATTCCTAAAGAAAGTATTAATATATATTTTTGACAACATTACGCTGAATAATAATTGAAATGAGACGAACGGAGCGATCATGTTTTGATACAATTGTGTATTTTAGTAGACTTGCAAGTTTCCTCGCGTTGTCTTCCCTTATCGTACGGCATGTGTTAAATGAGTCTCAATGTCGCAATCAACAATTTATATTTGCGCGTTGAGAGCCTTAGTTGTTAGTTAGCATGAGTTCAGTCCTTAAGGTAACAGTAGCGAATTATTAATTCGTAATAAATTATTTATAAAAGATAGTAATTTAAAAATTATTGTTTTATTTAATCACACATTTTTTTAGATTACATAAACTGCCTGAAAGTCGTGGCACACAGGCAATTAGTATTCTTTTTTCAAACATAACAAAATAATAAAATATACAAATCATAACAAAATAAAGGGGAAATGACGTTCAAAGATTACGTTATAACAAACAAACATACAGACATACCAATCTAATAAGAGCGTATTAATAACAAAACATTTCGCTGTTCCTTATTTAATTTCTTACCATCAGTTTCAATATGCGTGTCATCGTAAATATCTTTTTATGAAAATAAATCGTAGGTACATAATCGTATGTATGGCCAATACAATGTTCTATCGAATCTAAAAAAATTCAAGTCGCTGATCGATTATTATTCGGTAATAATATTTGTTTCATTTCCAGTTTTATTTTGAGGTGATTACTATGGTACGATAGACATCAATAATATTTTCCTTTTTCCAAATCTAGAAATGTGTAAAAAAGGTACATAAAACTTTTCAATAAACACGTACATGTTGAAACTGCTCCATTTCTTCGGGAATATTCTGTACATTGCTAAAGGTACGAAATTGCGAAAGTGGGTAGAATTCATTGCGCTAGCAATATGGCGGGCAATAAGCGCCGCTGCGAGGCGGCAGTGGCGGCGACGCAATAAAACAACACAACAAGGCGCAACCGCTGAGTGCAACCGGAAGTGGCGACAATTTTGCGACAATCTTCCCTCGTCTCGGTCTTCAGTTTCAAATGTGTGTGCAGTCATTTCAATGCGACTTTTTCGCATACATTTTCACAAGGTTTATGCCATTTAATTAAATTATTTTTATGTAATATAAATTTTAATACTATGTACCTACCCAATTATATAATATTTTCAGGACTTATATATTGGTATATATAATAGTACGAAATATAGGGGATTTCACTGACATCGATTTGACGAACAATGTGGACAGCGCCTAACCTTTTAGGCGTCTAGTCTCCGACATATACATACATACACACAGGAACAAAAATATCTCGTATGTATATATTTCTACAGGTAAGTTACTAAGCAAAAGTTTACTTAGTTTTTAAAATCCCCGACCTCGATGACGATTATACATTTATTTGATTATATTCCACAACACACAACAACAACATGTTCCTCCACACTGTTGCACTGTAAGAAGTGAAGAAGTGAAGTGTGAAAAAAAACGTCGCCAGTCATTTAGGACTGACTGACTAGAAGTAAAAACAACAACGACGCCATCATGCCCCATTACTTAATTGTTCTTTCTCCTTAAAACTTTTTGGCCTTTCCATTTGAGATCATTTGAGTTAACTATATCCAGATCCTATGTTAAATAATAATAATTTTAAATAAAACATAAGTTAGCTTAAAATATTTCTTCAAGACAACGCTGCTGCTACTAGATCCATTAACCAAATTCATAGTTCAGTTGTATATTTCGCGATAATTTTATTATTGTTCCCTCTTCAGCCAACAGTCGTCTACTGCAGGATGTAGTCCTTCCCATTGATCGCCACAAAGAACGAACTAGCTTGAGTGGTACAGTAACCCAAAGGGCCTTGGCCTCCGACAATAAGAGCTCGAGCACTTTCCTCGATCTATCTTTGTTGTATGAAAGAAGGTGACAAACGAGCAAGCGGATCACCTGATGTTAAGTGAGCGCTATCCATAGACATCCGCAATACGCAAATGTGTTGCAGATGCGTTGCCTACCTTTAATGGACAGAGGAGGGCATAGATAGGAATAAGGATATTTCCTTTTCCCCGTTAACCCCATCCTTATGAGGAAAGGGTGGGAAGGAGAATAGGACTGAAATTAGGCCTCCGGCACCTCACTCATCAGATGAAACGCGGAGTACTTCTACTTCACGCCTGTTTTCTGTGAGCTCGTGGTATTTCACCGGTCGAGCCGGCCCATTCGTGCAACAGATGTTGTTGTTGCGGGCTCTACCGCTGTTAAAATCTCTCGCCAGTCGTGAACCAGAAGCTCAAGTAAGTCGTTCTTAGCCTCATCTTTTCACAAAGAAAGGTCCCCGGTAATTTTTCCTACTTACAAATAAATGTCCTCTTCATTTTATTTATATTTAAACCAAAGAATCATGGTAGTCTAATGGCTGATAAAAATATTATTCTTTTAAATTTATGAATTAGGAATGTAAGAAATATAAGTAATTTAAATAACATATTTAATGCTTTAACACCATACAGACTTAGTTCACACTGGCCAGTAATTTACAATGGGTATTCTTTAACCTTCAATAATTTCTTAGAGAAAAAGTGGGTATACATTAAACTTATATTACTAAAAAAGCAAAAAGAAGTAACAGGCCATAACGTGGCAAAAGAATCACTGACCTGTGTTGCCGACCTCAGTAGTTATGACCTAAAAACGTTTGTAAGTAAAAACTCGTTCCGAATTCTAAATAAACATATTTATGCGCAATAATTATTTCGCATGGTGTAACATGATTATTATTACTGAACACGCAGCAGAAATTATAATTAATATGCGAAATTGCCTTCAGTAACTAATTTGACATATATACGTTGCAATATATTTTCAACGTAAATAATCAAAGTTATATAACCTTGTAAACTTGATTACAAAATGCACTTACGTTATTACTTCGAATTATTTTACACATTTCATTAACACTTTAGAATACCTCTCAAGCCTTACAAGTTCAAATCATTCCAAGGTATAAAAAAAATCAGCACGGATTCAAACCACAAACCCAAAGCGTAATAGCTTCATACTCTAACCGCTAGGCGACGGAGCCTACCTACTCGTAATGTTATATCTAATACCGCTTTTAGAATTTTTATTTGTAAGACAATTACAATGTGAAACACTACAGATTTAATCCACCGCCGTTTGAAATAAATAGAGTCCGGTGAACGCCGCTTATGTCTACCATTTTAGTAACAGCTTGTAATAAAAATTTGTGCTGTAATTTCAAAAACACGGCGACACTTTTTTTTCAATAATTTAAAAAACCAATAATTTCCAATTTCACAATTGATTAATTGTACCGCACATATTCCACTAACAAGATTATTGACCTTGACTGTAATATTTATATTGTTTTTGGGTTGTAATGTACTACGGTTGCAGATTCCGAATGGTTCAGTCAGAGGTCAAAAAAAAAACAATTTGAAAATGATAATATTGGTTCACAACCAATATTATCAATGTAAACACGCGTATAACATACACATTTAGGAAAATTCGTTTGTACAAGATTCGATCAACAAATCGAATACCTTACCATACAAATCAGAAGTGTTTGTTCTTTAGATATGGACAGAGATCGTAGCGAGCGGTAGTTCGCTTAGATTATGAAATGAAGTTGAACTTATAATTATAACCAAATACAGAATAGAAACAGCACAAGTAAATTATGAAAACAAAAAGTAAATTTAGTTTCAAAATAGTAAAGTTCAAATAAAAATATTTTGTTATTCTATTATATATGTATATTATTTTTCATATTACCTCGTCTGTCAAGTCTAGTACACAACTATTCTGTAAATAATATAAATTACATAAAACATAAATGCATTAAATTTTATTTTCGAACATATTCTGTGCACGAACTTTTGATTGATTACAGATTCGTAATCCATCAATAAAATTGCGAAAAAAGATTAAGCTTCAACATTCCAGCGAAAAATTACCATATTTTTATACCTTCTGGCAATTGCACCATGTTACAGCGCACAATATAACGAAACTTACAATGCTTTCAATAAAAATCTATACCTTCGACAATATGTCTTAGGTATTCGTGATCTTATGATTAAAACGGCTCTTCCTTCGCTTCTTTAAACGAATACCGAGCGAGAATAACCGCTACAAGTCTAGATTTTTTTAGCTAACAACCGGTTGATATATTTTTTGTCGTCGTCGACGTTGTGTTTTTGTCAAATAATAAAACGTAATCAACGCAGAATATCAATATTAAAATCTAAAGATGAAGGCTTAGAAAATCAGTGGATTAAAAAAAAATTGGAATTTGACACTTAAAAAGTTTAAACATATCTTATCACATTTTCTATATACTTTTTCGTAATCATTTTTCATGTGAAATGCACTAAGTTTATATTCATGTGTCTTGTAAACTTTTGTCTATTTCAGGTATTTTAGATTATCCGGAACAAGTAACCAATCAAATTTTCCCTTTATGATATTAGTATAGTGTCTGGTGTCTTTCTATTTATTATTTGAAATATAATTTACATTAAGACGTGTTTTCACTTTAATCCGGAGCTTGAGTACAGAACAGCATCGCTTCAGTTTATGTATCGCTTGCAGCCGCAATAATAGATATTGAAGTGACATTGCCTCCTCTAAGCGAACATGCGACAAATTGTACGCGATGTATTTAAGTGGTGTCGCTATTGTGCAGAGCCATGAGCGTGCATTAACTGTATATTATGGCGACGCGAATGATCTGGAAATAAGAGGACTACGGACATAACGTAAGTTTCAACGTTTTGCTTAGTGACGGTCGCCAAGTGGTGCAAATAATTTATTAAAAAAATACTTTTATAATAAAACTAAGATTTATATGTACTACAAGAAATTTACGTTTGTTTTAGAACTACTACACTACAAAGAATATCCACAGACGCTGTTGAAAATGTTTAATTTCTTCGTTGCTTTGAATTATAATATAACTGTAACTGTAAAATATTACTTTTAGGATTTTGATTGACCTATGATTAAATTAAACTTTATTTTTACTTATGTTTATAATATAATTACAAAAAAAATATGTAAAAATTAGTTGGGCCGCCAATCCATGCAATAGTTGTTATTTCTGCTATAGTACTGCTTTTCACTCGCTGCACACTGTGTAATGATTATGACGCAGTATGTAGCGGTGCAGAGAGGATTTCGGTCTCTCGCTCACTAATGGGTTTTTGGGCGGGCGCAGTGCTGTGCATTATGACTCCCTCGTTTTTATCTATAGCAGAGTCTATCCCGCGCAACATGGTCACCGCTCTAGTTTTACTATGATTTATGACCCAGCGTGCCGCGAGTGTCAAATAATACTATAGCTCCGCCGTTCAACTTGTAGTTTTAGGACACACTTTATACGGATAAATTTATACTAATTATTCACACACAAAACTTAGATTATGTATTACTGTATATATATATGTGTTTATCCACAGAAACTCTTTTGTCACCTAATGAGCCTTAAAATTGCTCTGTCAAACACCACAGAGCTAAATACTAAATACACATAAGAGCTTATTTTCATTTTAATTACATTTAGTTACCGTAAGTAAACTAGAGGATAGGCGCTATTTGGCAACATTTTACATTCAGTATGTATTCAAGATAGTTCCCATTCCGTATACACGGCCGACGAGAGAGTCGTAGCGTCATATGAGCAATTTGAAATAATTACTGGCAAAGCCAACGGCTTCACTAAGCTCGTAACGTACTCGAATGCTGCCCGCCAACCTATTTTACTATACAATTATTTCCAAGGATGATTATTTAAATATCTTTAATATTTATTTTTAATCACTATCGTCGAAGATGTTATTGTTTTGTAACCAACATTATTATTATATCAAACCGTTTTAAAAAAGGTAAGTTCTCATATCCTAATACTCTCAATGGGACGGACAGAGTGTGTCATGAAAATTTATTTGTATTAGCGTGTTCACACAAATTCACTTTTCAAAATAATGTATTTTACCTACCCATATAAATCTAATTTAGACCGTAGATCTGAATGTGATTGGAGAAGATTTGACTCAAATTTTTGACTGACTGAAAGAGTAACTAAATGCAAGAACGATCCATTAAGACATATTGTAAGTTATCAACTAAGGAAGTGACAGAAACTAAAGGATAAACGTTGAAAGTAATGTAAAAGACTCTAAGATAAAACCAAAACATTAGACTTCCTAGTCATATTAATTGTGAAATAATCATAACACACTAGTTTCAAAATGCGTCATATTGTTTTTATAATTTCCGCTCTATAACGAAAACTTAATACCGACTGTGTGACCGTCATGGTTAATATTCAAATTGTTATACTTCTGGGTTATTAAAAAATATATTTACTTAATACATATATTTGAACTTTTAAACACAACGAAACTTGCAAAACGTATAACTGACTGTTAGTCAAATATGGCAATAATGCATATAATGATAGTGATAGATTGTAAACTGCACAATATTACGCTCGCAAATTTGTGTCGCTAATGGCATTTGTGCTACTCCCCTCAGCTTTTCTTACGCAGGGTGCAGGTGCAGACTCCATTAATGGATTAAGGAGTACCCTTACCCAATAAGTATAGAATACAGCAAAAAATAATGTACCTTTGGAAGTAATCAAAGAGGAATCAAAGTAATAAAAAAGTCAATTACTAGTAACGAATAAGTCAAAGGAAGAACATCTCAACGTATTCCCTTATCAGAGATAAATGTCCTTTGACATTACAATTAATTTTCATCAGCATTTTTATCAACTTTCTTTGACTTGTATTGGCTTTTCTTAATATTGCAAAAAGTAATATTGCATTTGAATTTAAAACATATTGTTACGAAGCAATATTTTTTCAGTCATCTAAATATTAGAAGCTGGCTGCTCGGTGTAAAACCACATCTAAATAATAATATGGAAAATGGTAACAATCCAGCCGCTCTAGCACGTACTATAATTTAGTGCAAATTGCAGGATAAGCTTGCATTCTGGGAAAATTTTGGTAATTACTGTAATATATTAGTTAAATTACTGTGCTGCCGTACGCTTTTAACCTAATGCTGTAAAAAATAATGACTAGTTTAGACAGTACTAAGTTTTCAGTTAGATTATAACTGCAGGGCGTACATATAAATTTGTTTTATTTATTTGTTTATACACTTTACGATGGAAGCATATGATTATATTAATAAAGAAAATTATGTTTAAGGCTCTCATTGTTTATTTCTATTGCTTTACCTTCTCAATAATGCGAACATGAAGACAACCTAGCGATAAAATTACGAAGTAAATTCTAAAGGAATGTGTTCCTTCTTATATTAATTTAAAACTGTCTGTTGTTTGTCGACAAGTAATACTACATTTGGATCATTTGCGTGATCTTGTACATACATCTCATAATATTAATATTAAAATTTTATTTGGTTGTATGTTGTGTTGTGTTGTATTGTTACTGAAATGTTTACTATGTTCAAGCTAACGATTCCTCTGTTATATATTTTAATTTATTATTATCTAGTAAAATAATTCAGTTCGCTTGCTATTGCCGGTTATAAAACAAAATAATTGTATGTCGTACAAGGTAACAATTACATACTACCGCAATAAATTATAAAGTAAAGGAGTGTTTAATTACAATAAGGTTAATGATTCTCATCTCTCATCGATTTGCTACCGGCGGGTTTAACTAACATGGCCACTTTGGCTTAGTCGTACAAAAAAGAGATCGATAGAAACAAATACATACCTACAAAAAATAAGAAAAAAAAAACAGCAACATGTTAAAAACAGTAAAACAGTGCATAAATATACTATTTCATTAATATCTCGGTAAACAGTATTTAAATAATGATTTCTCATATCATTATTTACATTATGATCAATCATCATTTCCGACTTTTTTTATCAAACAAACCAACCATTACGCAGCCATCGAAAACAATTAACTTCTAAATTTCTTAAAGGTTTAAATCAACTGGCTTCAGAAACAATCCTCGATCATCGGGAACTGTGCAACAAGCAAATAATTCAATCAAAGGTAAGAAAATACTTTTAACCAACATCATATAAACTAGGAAATTTCATGTTTACATAACTTTCTCTGTGCTCAGATCTCTTACTGAAAGTTTTATGCTATTTTGGAAAAAAAACTCAAACACGTAAAACTATAAAAATGAAAATTTAATTTGAAAACCTTCTATTTGAAGCTCTAAAACTGTAATAGCAATGCGGACGCTTTCATTTTAATGTCGGAGGCGACATTAATGTCACTCATACATTTTTATGACTTCTTTGTTCAACTTTTAAAAATTTCCCTACCTTTCTTTTAAAGTTCGGCAAATAACTACTGCCAACACTGGAGCATTTTAAATTATTTTACAAGACATTTTGTTCTGTATATACCTCACACTAATGTAGATTATGCCGTGAAAGAGCTCCAACTTGCCTGTAAAGAAAATGTTCTGGGTTTGCAAATATCTCCCACTTTCTGACTCCATCCCAAGAATTACTCGTACCACGTGGACATATAACATCGAAAACATTAAAGTCATTTGCTCAAAATTTATCTAAAAGAAATATGATGGTTGGTATAGGATCTTTACGGACGGATCAAAAGATAAACACATAAATGGGGCGACAATTTTAGATGATCATATTTTCGGCTTAGCTTAGGATTGATTCTGACATTTGCATCATGAATACGGAAATAATCGCAATTGTCGAAGATGTTTCATACCTCGCATCGATTAATTTTGACAAATTCGTCGTTCCGAAGGACTCTAAAAGTTCGCTCCAACACCTGGCTCATTATACCTCGCATAGGCGAGTCACGTTGATTGCCTATAATATATTAAAATCAATCCAATCAATCAATTAGTCTACAAAAACAGAATAAAATCATAAAAAATCAATATTTCCTATATAGCCATTTTGTAGCGATCATTTTAAAATATTAAAAGTACAATGCAAAGTAATATGATAGGAGTATACTTTGCATTGATGCAAGGTCGAGAGTTAGCGGCATCAGGTAATGTACAATACAACCACATATTTCTTTATACGCATGGATAGAAGACGCTCAATTATCAAGTGCTAATTTAAAAACGGGGTAAGACTACGCTCGGGGCACATTCCAACAAATAAATTTGGTTTTTAGCCGACGAAAGTCTCATCACCTATTTGCAATGACTGTCGTATGGTTGAGGATGTGCAACACGTAAAAATGGAGTGTGTCCGTAACGAATGATTTAAGGATAATTTCCCTGTGAAGTTGGCCAAATAAACATTATTCTGGCCTTCCGTCTTCGGAAATGGCCAGGATAGTGTTTAAGTTGGCCGATATATGTTAAAGCAAATAATTTTTAAGTAGTTTTAGGACTTATGGGATAACATAGTCGCACAACGATAAAGCCCTTTTTTAAATAGAAAAAAATGTTTGTACTAAATACTATCAATCCGCCCCAGCTTCGCATGGGTACATAGATATACATATAAAAAACACAGGCAGTCATTAGGACTGCCGACAGAAGTGAAAACTCAAAACAGGTACAAGTTCAACAGTGGTAAAGCCTTTAACGACTACGTCTGTTGCACGAACGGGCCGGCAAGACCGATGTAGTACATCACAGAAGATAGACTGGCTATTAATAATACTAACTCATTTTGTACTTCAACTTATTCCGTTTGTATGGATGAGTATTTTCATTGAGGGATACTTGTTTCCTAAGTTTGATTTCTTTTTGGTTCACAAGTATGTATCACAAGCGCGATTATACATGCTCGAAACAATAATTCGAGGACGAGGTCGCGGGTAACAGCTAGTACATTACATAAGAGGCCTTTTTGGCCAAGTATTTAATATATCTGACGAGTTAAAAAGTATTTAAAACAAGGTTATGATGAAGTGATTCAATATATCCTCACCGATTGTAAACAAGCCTTAGATTTAAAGAACCTGTGTTAAAACTATGAATGCAACTAGATAGGCGCTGTATCTACAGCACCTGCTCATGTTTGTACATTTCTTTTATCTATTGACAACCTTGATAACTCAGTCCAAAAGGGGCCTCGTTTTAAAATTAAGTCAATGTAACACATTCTTATTTTATTTTATTTCTTTAAACTGCATCAATGTTATTGTAAAACATTGCAATGACATTGAGATTATATCGTTTCAGAATGCCTTTCTTATGGCGCTTAAAAGAAGGCTCTTAAATATTAGAAATACGAATGTGAGTATGTTTATTTATAAAATATTAATTAATCAGCCTTTTTAGTATGTTTCTCCGCTGCAGGGACACTTTCCGAGAGTGGGCGAGGGTTTGTTTGTTACGCTTTAACTCCTTAACGACTGACCGATCATAATGTAATTTGCACACACATTGTCAGGAATACAGAAAATGACATGGGTTACATTTTATCCCAAAATAAAATTCCCGTGGGATAAGACAATAAAGCCAATATAGGTTGCCATGGTAATGTATGACAGGACAATAAAATCATTTTGATAGCCTATGTTATGCCAAGTTATTATACGCAAAGTCAAGTTACAAATTTATTTTTTAGGTAAGTAAGAAACGTATGCGTGTGAAGCCTCGGGCAACTGCTTGTTTAATTATAAAAAGAATGTTTGAACAATATTCACATTATCACCTACGCACCATCTCACTAATTAATTAAAAATTTGATATTTTATCGGAATACGAATTACATTTATTTAATTACATTACCTATTTATATTATCACTTTTGGTTGTTAACCTTACGTGGTCATGGATAAAATTTCGAATAATGTCTAGTTGTGAAGTTTGCCATGTTCTTGGTCAGGCTATTTACTGTTACACGTTTCTACAAGCGGTAAATGATGACATTCAATTATTTACCCATAAAAATACCTACATAAATATTTCGTTTATTAAGTACTGTGTAGTGGTGTGTATATTTGCCTGTTTCTACAAAAAACGTGTTGTATTATAAAATGTTTGTCCACATTGGGCAAGACCTAATGTAATGTAACATATTTATATATCAATTTACGTTTATTAAATCCGTCAGTCTTGGGTAATCTTAATTCCGGCTTTTCTGTATAAATCCATTTATTCTATCAATATACTTTTGCTAAGAGTTTATACTACGTGAAAAAATATTTACTTATCAATAATAAATCTTCATTGTCTCTACGATATAAACATATCTTTCTATATTTTGATAACACTATTCTCTCTAAAGCAGCTTTTTTCGCTTATTAGGTATACTATTTCCTTATAACATGGTGATCGAAAATATTATTAGAAGTATGATCAAACATTTAAATAATAAATTGATTTAATGAAAACTATAGTTCTATACTTATTAAACATCCGGCGTACTTTAACGTGGAGCAGCGTCGAGGAGCGCAGGCCACATATACGTCGTAAACACTCGTAAACTTAGTAAGCCGTACCGCACCACATAAAGTACCACTAAAACCTTATTATTGTCAGCAAAGTAGCTTAGTGCCAACTTTTCTTATTGTCACGAGATACATCCTTTACCGACTTCAGAACATATATTTTATAATAGCTATTGCATCATTTATATGTAGTAATAAAATCGCACGACCATAATAATTATAGTAAATTCAGTGACAATGAAAATTGTATTAGTCTGAAGGCGAATGTCATCACAGCTCAATTGAACCAACGTGACATGTCAGCCAGTCTATCGACGACTCAGCGACCTATTAGTGTACAACATCTAACATTACTAAAGAGATGTACCGATTTTATTCGACTGCTGTAACTGCCGAGATGTTTCGAACTTATTCAACAGTCGTGACGATCGTTCACAAATTCAACCGAAAAAATTGCTTCTGATGGTGGTATAATGTTTAAAGAGGCCTCTTACAACCCTGACAGATAGAGAGAGTTAAAAAAAAATCTTGAGATAATGAGCCCGTCACGTCTTTATGCTCGAGGGACAATAAATTTGAACGATAAAAAATTACCAACAAAAAATATATCATTTATTTTTTGTACGTCCGAATAAAAATTAACTGAATTTTATTGTTAAATATTAAGCGTTAATATTGTGTTCAAAAAATTGTTTTGAAGGTATAAAATTCCAACATAGTACATATAGTATTTTTGAAAATATTGGCGTTGGC
>JWHW01016910.1:145458-160171 GCA_000931545.1 Papilio glaucus | reverse complement strand
CCTTAAGACGTACGACGACGAAGAAAAAAAAATGGACATTCCATTTTTTTTTTACTAAATTGCCGCTTCTTATTAAGGCTACAGGCGAGGTGAGCTAAAAAGCATCAATGTATGGCAAATGTCATAAAGTACATACACATTGAGTTAAATTATAGTATTAAGACTTTTTTACAAACTGATTTTTTTATCAATTAAGTAACAAAGATGGCGAAAATCGATTTTCCGCATTTATTTCTTTAAATATGACAAAACAAAGATTCGATTCGCAGATCGTATTTGTTGATTTTTGTAGGTTATCAGTAATGTTAAGTCAGTTGATAGTAACGTAATGTAACAATTCCATTTGTTAATTACAGTAATTAATGTATTCGTAAAAAGTGGCCAAGGTTTTTGTTAAACTACCATAAAAAGTTTTACCTGTCGATATCGTTTTCAATAAATGAGTCTATATTTTTAGAAACATGTTAGTTTGGGTACTGCGTGCACTATATCTTTTATTTATTTACAAATAAAAATCTATTTACGGAAATGCATTGTTGAAATTAGAAACGTTTATATTTACTGTGAAAGAAAAAACGTTAATGCAAAATCTACACTTTCTTAGAACATCCTCCACCTTTCAATCTGCTAAGAATCTGTGGATATGAAAGAGGTCGGCCACAACTTGTCTTTCTAAAGTTTTCCGCGGGGCTCTTTTCACATCCCCGTTTCAATTTCACGGCGCCAATTTATATGCACTTTGTGTCTGTGGGCGTTCAAAAGCACCTAACGGTAGCATTTATTCATTGAGAGTGCTACTGTTAAACGTCGTTTTTTCAGAAGAGACGACTTGATGACGGCGTTCATAGTTAATGAGCAGCTGGTATCCGGGGGGTGTCGTGGCGCAAATTGCCCGCGCTCTACGGGCTGCCATTTGCCAACTCGCCGGCAGTCGCTGTTGCGAGAAAGGCGTTTCCGTTCCTGCGTTAGTGTTTACCGTCGAAATGACTTTCCTTTAATACCGTGCCGACGAATGGCGGACTCGTCGAGTACTTGTTATGCTGTATAGAATTCGCTCGATGTTTTTCCTTCTTTTTGAATTCCGTGAATACTTTCCCATTATTTCAAAGCGCTTGTGGCTTGATAGTTCCTTTTGTGGTACCAAAAAGGTATCTTCTTTGGCCCGACACTTTCAAGACGTACGGTGCAGAAGGGACGGCATGGTAAGCCGAACAATATTCAGAAGAACTTGTTGATAATAATCAATAAATATATTAACTGCCTTGACAAGGAATAGTCGACAGACGTATTGTAAAAATGTATTTATAGATCATCAGCTGGGTCTCTATGAATTCTAAAAATAATATTACTATTGAATAACTGCCAAGTGTTTTTCTCTAACAAGGAACGTTATCTATTTCTACTTCAAACAAATGAGATAAATTCATGAACCTCTGTAACCCACGAGCGTAGACTAAAATTTGCATTCGACTTAGTTCCATAGAAATAGTTGTGTGACATTTATTACACGATTTTATAATTGTAAAGGCATAAATAAGTAATCAATAAATTTATTTTACTTCACTACGCTACTTATATTTGAATAAACAGTTTTATTTAGATGGTAGTTACTAAGATGTCCCCATTCTTTGTAATGATAATAAAATTGTAATGACCCACCCATCACCATACCGGCTCTGATCTAAAGTATCGCAGGTTTAAGACAATCACACCCTCATAATTTTTTTGCCATATTGCAAAGGCCTTTTCCGTTTCTAAATTTTTGTATCTTGATTTCGCTTATAAATAACTTGGAAAACTAATTAAATGTCAAGAAGCTTATTATTCCCAACCCACGATTTTTTTTTCTAAATAACGGTCCATATGTTCTTTTCTGTACCCCGGTCGATGTTCAAAATGACACGGTGTACAAAGAGTAACAAACAAACAAAAAATCTTACATGCGCATTTTTAATATTAGTTAGACATGAATCGCAATGTGGTAAGAATATTTCATTAAGAATTTACCTCACTGTCTTATATCGTCGTTGTGTATTATGTTTGGATAATATAAATATTGTATAACTGACCGAATATAAATATGTTTACCCATTTTCTCATGGCTGACAGAGCATTTCGTCAATTGGTTTAATTCTAAAGCAGTGTGCTTTATTATTTCTATATCTAGACATATAATTTTTTTATGTACCGAAAATAATTTCCAGACAAAACGGATTAAAGAATCATTAATTTGTTTGCAATTAGAATTTTCATAGAATATATATTGTATATTTATGTGACAATGTGTGTGTGACTATGAAAATGTATAAGTTGCGTAACATAAATGTTGCAGCTCATTTGTTTTATTCTAGTCCCTACACCAGCACTGCTATTTTACACTATTGATGGCTCCTCTTTCAATAATTAATTTTCTATTAGCGCAATTGTACGGAGTGGAGTAGAGTGCGCATGCGACGAATTTTATTATTAGAAGGACAGTAAACGCGATCACATGTCGATTGGCTCGCTTGACACGGGCGTCCGTTGTGTTTACAAGACAATTAAGAGTAGTGCTTGTTGATTGACTGCCGTCTTAAGTGTTCAAATAAAAAAATAAATTTATTCATTTTATTTTACGAATAAATCATTTTTCTAGCGCTTCGCTCGTTAACAATAACACCGAAAATGACGTTTAGTGATGAAATAGGTAAGTAATTTATTAAAATATATTTCGATTATTAAATTTCATTGTGTAATAACGTTCTTGATATTTTTTTAAACTGTTTATGTATACTTCACTTCATTTTTTTTACTTTATTAAAGACCGAACTCCAACGAAACTAAGAAAAGATATGTCGTATCTTTATATTATTTTAATTACCTACTATTTTGGGTACCTATAATATATACATACATATACACTGTTCAATAACTTTATATATCAATAAATTACAGACAGAAATGAAAACAACGAAACAATAAAAAAAATCCACGTGGATTTTGAAAACGCCAAAACGTGAGTAAGTAATTTTGTTTGTTTCGTATTCTCACAACTTAAGTTTGTGGTTTAGCACTTTTATTTTATAATGAAGTTAATATATAAGATTGTGCAACCAAAGTTAATTTTAGTGACGCTTGAGGAATTGAGATTAATGAATTTGGTTGTTGATTTTATTTTAATATTTTGTCATACATATTACTTTACTGTAACTGCTAAAAAATATTGTTTTATTTTATCTGCATTGAAAATGTTAGTCGGTACATTTTTGAAATTATGTTCAATAATTGTTTGTAGGAAGCGTCTAGATGGAAATAAGAAGTGTAACTTCACTTTTAAATTACTGGAAGTTTTGCCATCAAAACGCGAGCTGAAACAATACATCGGAGTCATTTTATTCGGTAAGTTTTTAAACCACTATTAATACTCCCAATATGATCTTTACGCTATGATAAGTAATTTTTATGATAACTATGATAATTAAATATTATTTTTTTCTATCTTTCAAAGCATATACTGTATGTATGCGCATACTGATAATAAAATAAATATCGTATACTATGATTACAATGTTTGATTTTTTTTCTTATAAATGACTTAACATTATCCTGTATCGACCCTCAAAGTATTTATAAGGAAGTAAATGTGATGCTTTATGTCCAACCATGAAAGAAAAGCATAATGTTTTGTATTTTACGCAATTATTTCTTTCAAATGTTTTGGTTTTGAATAGTTCAAAGCTTTTCTCCATCAACGCTATAACAATAATTGTTATGGCGTCGTGCGCATACAGGTAATCTACATCATGTTTTAATTCTGTGCTTTGAAAAGATCTGCTCCTAGCCCGTTTTTAAATATAAAACATCCTTAACCTGTCTTAATATTTTTTGTTTGTAATTTCAGGGGTAATACTTTGGGCCACGTCATGGTTTATCTTTCAAGATGCAGTGTTGCCGGGTTCGAGTATTTTCAAAATGACTGTAATGGTTGTGACGGGGTATGTGTTTGGTCACACTTTGGAAAGGTATACGACGATCAATGCAATGGCTGGAATGGCCCTAGTGGGAGCTCTATTTAGAGTTTTCGGTCAAACAAACTTCCTAGACAATCCTGTTGCAGACACAATCGACTATCATTTAAGGTATAGTTATATTTTAATTATAACCTTGGTGGATGGTTATATTCTATTCTGTTACAATATATGAATTTTTTCTTAATAAGAAAAGAATTGATTCTTTGTTTGTCGCTGAAGAACTAAAAACTACTCAACCGGTTTTAAGCTGACTGAGGAAACAAATTTTATTTAATATTACAAATAATAGTAAATATAATACAATATATGTATATATATTGTTACTTTTATAAGAACAACTGAGAAGAGCGGATTAGCGGTGATTATGAACTCGTTAGGTTGTAATCATTATTATTTTGTTGATGCTAAATTGTTTGTACAAAGCTTAGAGAAATAAAAATGTTAGAATCATATACTAGTATAAATAAATGCAAGACGAGTAATTCGTTTAATATTATAAGACAGTTTACACAAAAACATTCATTAGGTTATCAGAAATTTTGAACGTTATTCATATCCATCTTTAACAAAATAAAGAAAATTGAATAATTATTTTCTTAAAAAAATTACCCATGGAAAAAAGAGGAAAATGAATGTTGTGTGGCAAAGAAAACAAAAGTATAGAAATATACGCGGAAAAGGATATTTATTTTGATGTTATGAAAAGGGTTCCTTTTTATAAAAAATATATTAAAATTAGCGGTCGTATAACTAAAGTGTGTTTCGATGAACGGGGTCGTGCGGTTAAGTATGGCAAAAATAATCTCAAGGACTACCAATCAGATTAAAAAATTATTTTAGCATTTGACAGCCCAAGTATGGTTATTGGTCATTAAACATAACGCTATGGCCGTTAAGAGCCGGGCATAAACAAAAGGAACCTTAAGTGAGAAAAAAGTTATTAGAATGGGCGAGAGATGTGATCCGAAGCGGTGGGTAAAAGGTGTTTTACTGACGTAAGTGCATGCGTTTTACGTAAGAGGGCACCATACTTAATTATATAAGTTTTTGCACACACCGACGGATAAGCTATAACGATCTCGCTAGCAAGCACATTAAAACATCCGCGCTTTTTATTTACAATACACATTTTCACATTGGCAATTAAAAGTTGCCTTAATTTAGATCAGGTTGTGATGTGTTGTGTTGTAGAGTTTATAAAAAGCTTACATCGTTAAGCAATCTAACGAGATTAACGAAAACTTCGTCCCTTGTTATGGTCAGAAACTCAGAGGTAAAACGTATAACAGGTGCGTCACATCCAACGCGAGTTATGTTATTGCGTGATGATAATAAGATTTTATATGTTCTGTGTGTTTTATTGATATATTTATTTTTACCGATTTATACTATTCGTGGCATAGATTTTGCTGTTTGGATTTAACTTACCGCGGGTGTACACTGCCGAAAACATTCACACAAAACATATTGTCATCTGTTTTTTTTTCAGAAAGATAGAGAAAAACCTTGTATCGCGACAAGTTTATACGCCAGAGGAGACCCACGGTTAGTTAGAATTCACATTGAGTTTGTCTCGTTTGCATTGTATAGTTTTAATATTTATAATTATTTTATTAATATCCGACTTAAATAATTCTTTTCTTATTATTTTCGGGTTTTTGCATAAGATTTTTAATTTACTTAACTAATTATATTCAAGTGTTTAGTTAAAGATTTCTTTATCGGATAAAATTTAAAATACTTAAAAATAAAACTCAAGAACGATAAATAATTCTTTTAGCAAATATCGTTTGAATTGATGATTAGCTACCAACGAAGTTATAACTTATTCACAGGTTACCGATAACATTTTACTCCCCTAACCATGGTTTAGAGACGTTTCTAGTCAATAACTCACTGTTTGTTTTGTAGAATAACGATTCAATAACAGTAACTTGAATCGTTGTTTACAAAGAAAATAATACGTCGAAACCATTTCTGTGATCATGCAGCTATCAATTACGAAAACACCATTCTTACAGAGAAAATAAAAATAGCTTGACCGCATGACGTAGGATACACATTCGTTCCATACATACGATACACTTCAAAACAAAACTTGTTTGCATCGTTTTAAGATTGGTCTCCACCAAGTTATTTGGTAAACTGGTCAAGATAAATTTACCTATTCATATAATTCCCTTACGTTATGTATTGACAGGAAGTGATATAAATTAAAAATTTTGATAAGTAGAGATAGCGAAAGTGTATGATTTAATACATACATATACATGACATCACATTATCGTACTTCCATAATCATAATACTGTTAGAGTTCCTCCGTGTTCCGATTTCTGAAATGAAACTCTCAAAATGATGCTCCATACGCAGTAATTGGCTCTACATACCAGTTGCAACGGTTTATGAAGGGGTCCGTCAAGTGCAGATACACTGAGACTATTTAGTTTGTGATCAATTCTACAGATAAATTTGACACACGAATACAAAACAGAACGATGAACACCTGAAGCTTAGCAATATTGTATTATCTGGCATCAGTTAACGTGTCGTGGCGACACATGTAATTGCTTTTTAATTGCATTTTGACTTTCGACGTTATAGGTCCTTGTCATAACGTCTACTAACTTTTAATTAACAACCACTATAAAATTATCAGATAATATCATACTATCAGAGATAGTTATCTACGGTCGTACTAAAACGATTGTTTTTTTTTTACCAACTCAGCGATTTGTGTTTATATTCTTTTAAGAAATCATTATTACACGACAATTGTTATGTAGTATCTTAAAGTGACTCTAGAAAGGAAAGATATGATACAAGGATGACAGCTTATGACCCTGCATCCCAATTCCATTTGAAAATCATGCATCTCAGATTTATTTCTAGAAATACCTACCTGCACCTTGTTTCATAGTGAGATATGATTGTTGTAAACAAACAAACGTCATTTACCATACATGGCGGCCATTGCACTTTTTATACTTTTGTCGGGAATGTTGTAATTTTGTGGAAATTGTGAGATAAAGTGAAGTGAAATTGTTTAACATGGCTAGCTAATGTTAGAAGGAAATATAATAAAACTTATTTTTCGAAAATATTTTGGAATTTACGAATTTTAACGTAAAACCTTTGTTTACAAAAATTACATCTTGAAATGCGACAAGGTATACCGAGCAGTATAAATCTAAGAAATGAGAATAACTACGTTTTATATTAGTAAAGAGGAAGAAAGTATCGCTTGTACCTTTTTTTATAAGAGAAGGGGGCAAACGAGCCACGAGAACACTGAGGTGATTAACGTCGCACATGGACACCTGCAACACCAGAGGAACTGCAAATGCGTTGCCGGCCTTTAAGAAAAAAATAAGCTCGCTTCTTGAAGGACCCTAAGTCGTACTGGTTTGGAAATACCGCCGAGGACAGACCGTTCCACAGCGCGGCTGTGCGTAGCAGAAAATTTCGCGAGAACCGCACTGTGGAGGAATGCCAGCCATCCAGGTGGTATGGATGTTACCTGGCGGTCTGTCGTGTCGTCCAATGACGAAACTCGGCGGCAGGAATCGTTTCAAACAGTTCTTCGGAACACTCCCCGTGGTAAATACGGTATAAAATACAGAGGGAACTGACGTCCCTCCGCAAGGCCAAAGTATCAAGCCGATCGGTAAGAGCTCGGTCGTTGACGATTCGAGTCGCCGCCGTATGCAGTCAAATGGTAGAAGCTGGTATTGGGGTGCTCCCGCCCAGAGATGCGAGCATGTGAGGCTGAACTTGCGTCTTGTATAATTGAAGGTGGTAGCCCGGCTGGAAATACTGCTTCGCTCTACTGAATACACCCAGCTTTTTAGAGCCAACTAGCCTTGTCTTCCAAGTGACCGCGAAACTAAACGTCACTCGATATGTCAACGCCGAGAATACCGATACTGGCTGTGGCAACCAGGGGTGTGCCCTCAAAACGAAGATCCATGACAAAGGGTTGTTTTTTAGCGGTAATGACGCAGACTTGTATCTTTATGGGATTGAAATCAACAAGATTTTGTCGATCCCAATTAGAGACTTTACCCAATAGGATCTCCTGTCCAGACACAAGTTTAGTCCGGTTCTCATCGGCAGTAGCCCGAGAAACGTTAGCGCGGGCCGTGTACAGTGCATCACATGTGCTATCGTCTGCATAATAATGAATGTTGCTAATTTGCAGCATATCATTGATATGCAGAAGAAACAGGCTGGGCGACAGTACACAGGCCTGTGGTACACCAGCATTAATTGGTTTCGGGTCAGAGCATACACCGTCGACAACGACCTTAATGCTCCGACCCTCCAAAAACCTGGAAATCCAGGCGCAAAGTTTCTCGGATAACCTTAAAAACAAAATATCATAGGTCCTTAATCGAAGTATGAAGGATATATAGGAAGGAAAAAAATCTTAACTACTTATATCATTATACATATAATATATGCAATATTTGCTATAAATTACCTATCGAAGAAAATAAGGACGCCGCAAAGTAAATTAAATTAATATATCATTAATTATAATAATTTCTATTAATAATTGTTTGTTTCAGGCGAATTTACCCCGTTGTGATATTGACGAAGGGACCGCTAGGTTGGAATTGGCCATATATAAAAAATAATTCGGTGAAAGTTTTTCTCTTGGCAACTCTGCCCTGGATCGTCGAGTGTTTATCTACGGCCATATTTACTCACGTACTACTCGAATATCCTTGGTATTGGGGTAAGTGGCGCGGAAAGCACTTTTTACGCGATTTACGAGGCCAAGTAACAGCTCTGGCCTTCGCCGTAATTTTCCTGAACGATTGTTCTATAACAATGGAGTACATTCACTTCCCTTCGAACTTTAATTGTTTGTACACATTCCAAAAAATATTATATTTTAAATATAAAACACGACAAAAAGAAATTGCAATGTAATAGACTTTGAAAGACGTAACTGTATTAAAATGTATTATACTTACAATTACAATTAAGTAATTGTTAGTGTGAGTAATTTTTAATCATTATCTTATCATTGTTATACGTATAACAATGATCAAATACAGAGCAATACACTCATTTTACCACATCTCAGGTTTTTATCGTGAAAATACTTTTTTACATACAAAAAACTTAGTGGACGATCCTGAACTTGTCGCGATTCTTCTTTCCGGTGATTCCCGACATGGTCAAAATATTTTTGTCTGTAATATTTAGGTCTAGATACTGCCAAGTGTTATTATAGGGAAAAAAAACCCCGTTTAATAACATAAATGTGCCCGACAGGTGTAAAAGATTTAAGCGAATATTCGATTTCCAATTAATAAGAATCAGAAAAAATGGAAAAAAAAAACAATAATCGAGATTTTTTTAATGAAAGTGCAATAACTAATAAGTAGGATCCATCACCGTTTCTACGGTATCAATATATCAATATATCTGTCACGAGACTATTTCATAAGTGCATGTGTTAGCTAGTTCAATGTTTGTAAAATTTAAATGTTTGTCTAAATTTCAATGTTTGTAGGTCTTCATCTGGGTGCTATATTGTCATCTGTATCACCAGCCGTTGTAGTGCCGACTGTGATGGCGTTCAATGCCAAAGGTCTCGGCACCCAAAACAAGATTGCTTTGCTGGTCGCGAACGCAGGCGGCCTAGACACAGCGTTCACAGAAGGCATGTTCGGTGTCATCAATAGTGCTATATTTTACCCCTCTCCACCGGCTTATAGAATTATAAAGGTACATATGTTTTAGATCTATAAAGTGATGCACGAGTTTATTATATTGGCTGTAGTATAATATTGATTATGTCTTTGAATGCCAGCCCATACTTATATTGGAATTTCCCTGTGTCGGTTTTCTTTAGCAATTATTCTCCTCGTATTCCAAGTATTACATTAAAATAACCTTTGATCACTGACGTGATCTTTTTAAGCTTTTAATTCAGATAGACCCACCCACTAAAATTAAATAATATAAAAATTCAGGCATAAGGACTGAATTGCCTGAAGTGAAAATTTCAATCTTACCAGTAGAATAAAAAATTGAATACAAGATGAATAAATGACAAAACAGTTCTTAAAAACTGGTCCAAATTAAAATAAGCATGTCTATCTTCCGAATCTCCAAGATTTTCCCCTAGCAAATATTGACGCGGCTAAAGAATTTTTCACTTCAACAATAAATCAATAAAATACAGTATTTGTATTATTATCGCATTGATTTAACCTACGTACATTAATGTATACTCTATTCATACAAATATATGTAATTGTGTAACTCATTATAAATCTACAAAAATCACACTCCCCTAAATAATAAGATATTGTGTATTTACATTAAATGAAAATAAACCAAAGTTAAGTCGCTGATACACCAAAGATATCGATTTCTGAACTAAATTTTATAGAACATATCAAAAGTTATAAAAGCAAAGGCCCGCGCAACATGTACGTACGGTAGCGAAGGAAATTTAAAATTCAAATAATGTATTCGGCCGGAGTACCCAATATACTTGCACGATGTTTGCTCGACCTCAGACCGCTTCACGGGGCTCTTGTGGCCGGAACCGGACTTGAACGGACCCAATTGTATTTTATTCGTAACAAGTTTGTTTGTTTATGTGTGTGAGGATTTTCCTTTTTTGATTTAACCATTCCCTCTCTAATATTTTATTTTTGTTTAGAAAGATTGTAGTACAGGTAAGATTGTTTTCACTATTGCATTATTATCAAAAGGCGCATATCAGAGTGCTAAATAGGATTTTGTCTTTCTAAGACCCTTACTAAAAGATTTTTATCATTTCCACAGTAATTTCTTATATGTAAGAACATAAAAAGTGAAGGCAGATTGATACAATCCAAAAGGGATTTAAATCGTTATGGTTAGATTGTAAGGCCCAGTCTTTTTTGTCATTACCTACTTTAAAAACTTTATGACATTTTTGAAAACAAAATCGTCTAACCTAACTTCAACACTTCATTTAACTTTAGTAGCGATTAAGGTTTAATCCTTATAAAGTTTGAGAAAATTAACTCGGCACTTTCCTAATGTAATTTATTATTTCTAGGCGCTTTTGGCCATTTTTGTCGGGATCGGCCTAGGTGTTGGCTGGGGTATACTTTGTGACAAATTGCCGGATCATAAGGACCCTTATGCTGCGACAGTACGAAGCCTACTTATTTTGGCGGGAGGCCTTTTACTCACATATGCCGGTGGATACCTCGGATGGGGAGGAACGTGTAAGTGCAAACATTACTTGTCTTTGGTTGATGGAAGGTGGTGGTGGAACGAGCTAGCGGTTTACGCGATGAGCGGATGACCCGAAACCCACGACCATGTTGCACATATTTCGCAGTTCGTACCCTTAATTATTTGCGCTTTTGGGCTATTGGCGCTTCACGGGATATTGAAATGAAACCTAAAATTTGTTCAGGCGAATGGGTCAGGTGTTGCAAATTTTAAACGATGCGTTATGTTCCGCATAGAAATGCGTTGTAATCGGAAAAAGTATCCGGTAATAAAATCCTGTGAAACTTGCTTAAGGCGGTTGCGCGGCGATCAGTAATCCGATATCTCTATTACACTCCCACCTAGTATTTGGTCATTAATTCTGACCTAGCCACAAACATTGTTTGCCGGTAAGACTAATATATAATCTCTCCTTCACTGACTATAACTATACTTCTGCTAATTACAGCTTGTGTGGCATCTTCCGCGATAAGTTTTGCAGTACAGCATCAATAAAATATTACACCAAATAAAATTCCCCATTCCAAAAGTTCCCTACGTGCTTGACAGAGTATTCCCATCAGAAAAAAATTAAGAATAGCATGTTTCATGGGTGATATCTTTGCATTGTCGTCAATGGATTACAACTTACTGGTACCTTGAAATTCTACGAGATGTCGCTATGTGACATCATTGGAATACCTAAATGTCTTCCGAAAAAACACGATCTTACCATGACAGAGATGACAAAGCAGAGCGAAGCTCAGTCTGCTGTTAGTTAAGTTATAATTTCACAAAAATAATTATAATATATTATTTCACTTTAGGTTTCAATTACAATTTTAAAAACAAGGACTCTTAATTAGAAGCGACCTTAATGCGGCGTAATGTCCTCTCAACGGACACAAGTGTTTGAGAGTAATAGAAATCGTGGAACTAATTGCTGGAGCATCTTTGTTAGCCTTCATCTCAATTAAATTCAATCAAGAATAATAATGTTTATAACCGAGGCGTTCTTCATTCATTACACGAATTAATTTTCTTAATTATAAAAATCGTTTTTGGTACAGAAAACGAACAAACGACAATTATTAATTGAACTGAATTAAAGATAAGAAAACAAGTTTTACAGTTGTATCGAGTTCATTCATGAAAATTAACTTTTTGGTAAATTTAACAAATGTCACATTCCTGGCGTTGAATCAAATTAATTAAATCAATAAATATCATCACATAGACATCCACTTGTACCGAGCACGAATAACAATTATTATTTGCTGTTTGGGTATTTGAGAGGTTATTTAGTCGAATTTATGGACAAACAACATGCACAAGTTTTTAAAGAGTTAATGTAGTTTAATACGTAAGCCAAAAACATGCACAATTTTTATTACGTTTTTCGTACTAAAGTTTTTAAAAGGAAACATACACTCGTACAAGCTACCTTTACCCCTTACGTACCTACTACTAATTATGTTTAAAAAATCCTCCTGATGGTTTTTACTCAAGTTAAAATTCTAATTGGTTTCTGTTAGTTTGGATTTAGATAGTAAACCTGACACATTTTATCCACAGTGAGTTGTCTTTAACAAGATTTAATACCTTTGTATTTACTCTATTAAGCTGGCGTAGCGATCATGGTGTGTGCGGGCACGGCCGCGACACGCTGGTCTCGTCGCGACTGGCCCATTAACGACAATCCTGTGGCTAGCGTGTATAAAGTGCTGTGGCTCATCTTCGAACCGATGCTCTTCACGCTAAGTGGATACTTTCTTGAGGTAATTAGTAATTTTGTAGCAGTTACATCTTTAATTCATTTATTAGCCCCCAGAGTCCACCTCTGCTGACACGTCACTCCAAGCGACAGTTCATCGGATAGTCTAGACCAGTGTCTATTAGGTACCGTAGTAAATCTTTCCAAGCCCGATGCCGTTCCTGAAGTCTTCAATAAGTCGTTTTTTATGCCATACAAAACTGAACTAAAACAACATACGGCTACATATACGTTATAACATCAAAGTACAAAATATGTACATGTATGTATTTTGGAGCGTTTAATTATTGATACCATAAGCTGATACAACTTTGATTCCATAAAGAAAAAAATAGATTCCTTCTTTAGGGTGCGTTCAAATCTGGCGAATGCGCAGCGAGCGAGCCGTTCGCACTGCGCGCGCGCTCTCGCTGCCATTGTTTGGTGCACCTTTCTACCGCAACTCATGCAGCAACTGCGCGCATGCGGCTCGCGGTCATCCGTATACTATTAAAGAAAATATGTAAAATTTCCTTCCGGTAATAATGAACACGGTATCGTGATGAAGAAGTTAATAAACAAATACACTTCTTACTTAAACAATGTTGCTCATAATAAATATTTTTTTTATAATATTACAGATTATTTAAATACTAATTATTTATAAGTTCGTTAGGATAAAAGCCATGTCGATTAACCAGAGCGAGAATAACATTATGCAGGGTTACTTTGATGTTATTTCATTATCATGACAGTCTTAATTAGACGCGGAGTAAATGGAAGAACGTATAACAAATTTATAAGTAAATAAGATTAAATTATTTGAGGGGCTTTAAGATTTGTTTCCGTCTACACGAGATAAATGTTTTAATGTATAAAATCATTTAAAAAAAGAAAGAAATCTAAAATTACAATTGTTCCTGATACAATAGTGCATTGTTCCAGTGAGAAACAAATGTCATCAATAGGACAAAACAAAGTTTTCGTTGCAATACAGCCATGGCATTCGATGTTTGTAAAATATAATCAGTTGGTATGAAAGTGTGAATATCAAATAGAGGGTAAATTTTGTGATAAAATGTTGACACGTATTTTGATAAGTCAATGACGGAAATGAGGTAACAACAAGCTGTACCAAATGTATAATGAGCCAAACATCACCAAGGCCATAAAAATTGTACGGCTACGATGGCCAGGATATGTCGTTAGAATGGATTATTGCAAAATTCCTAGGCGTTTACTGATAAGTATATGCAACTTGCGCCAAAGTAATAAGAATATAAATCATTATTTTTGAAAATACTATAAAATAAGGAGATTTATTTACTTTATAACAAATTTAAAAATGCACGTGGTTGCAATAAAAGCAATTTTTACAAAGGAATAGGAACAACTACAGCAATAAATGAGTAATTTTATGAGAATCAAAAAAATCTGGATGAAGATGCTAGAGGCAACTATAAAATACCGCGCGGTATTGGTTAAGAAGTCTAAAATACTTTCGTAATAGAAATAAAGATTAAGATCAATAAATTATTCGTCAGTTTATGTTAAAAATCTAAAGTTTCGATTACAAAAAAGTTGGTTCGAGTGGAAGTGGTTTCGATTACAAAATTTTGTTAAAACATTTTCTATTTAATTGAATATTTAAACATCAGTCCACATTTAAATCTACAAAGAATAAATTTAGATCCAACGTTATCAATCATTTAACTACTG
>JWHW01016910.1:125351-145413 GCA_000931545.1 Papilio glaucus | reverse complement strand
AATAGTCTACAACTTTGTTAATATTAAACACCGCTCAAGAAATTTATTATCACAAATTTATTAGTACAATTAATTATTGCGAAACTGATTTTTCTAGACATTAATTATGTATAAAAGATGTTTGTAAAACACACACACAATAATCACAAATAATTATCTCTTTAATACACGTTCTAGGTGACGCCGAATATGCGTTTGAATCTGTATCAGTGACCACAATAAGTCTGTGAAGCTTATTGCTCCCCATACCTCAGGGACTCGCGTTACACGCTTTTTATGAAGTTCAAGTGGCGCTTTTATACAAAATCAGCCCAGAGACGGTTAGCACCCATAATATGTAGTACCTATGCAAGATAAATTACCACAGAATTGCTGCAATAAAACAATAACTTACGGGTGTAAAGGTGAAGGCAGTCAAAGTTTGTAATAATGATAAATTCTGCAACTAGACCAATGTATTTCAGGGGTGAAAAAAACATGTGATCTTATTATAATAGTTTAGAGAAATCGATATCCTTATCGTATTTTTCTTTTCCTAGGTGACGCAGTTGACGCTTAAAGAGTTAGGCCTAATTGTGGCATGTTTATTCCTTGCTCTACTCATGCGGCTCGTGGCGGCATTTTTGATAGCTATTGCAAATAGTATATCAGTTAAGGAAAGTTTGTTCGTTGCTGTCACCTGGATACCCAAAGCAATTGTGGAGGTGAGTGTATCATTTTTATTTCTAAATATTATTGATATGATTAACCCATGTATATCGAAATGAATACAGCATGAAAATTATCTATTCACTACTAGTGAATCGCACCTCCACAGAACGTAGCAGGATAACGTTAGTTAATTTTCTATAGTAGCAAAACCTCAAATAAATACATCCATCATCAGAAACAGTAGAAGATTGTGCGGAAACCTAACATGTACGAATATATGTGTCTATGTTATGTGCTACGAGTATTTGCTATAAATAAAAAAAATCCAACGTGAATTGTGAGAATAGTTTATTTAGGGATGTACGTGACTTCCTAGAAGCGACTAAAATAGAAAGCATATCAAACCTAATAATCTATTTACGCAACTTACATTTCAATGATTTTTAACCACGATCGTAAACCTTATAACGTATAACATTATTTATAAATAAACATGTCTCCGTTTATGTGATTACAATATCCATGTCTTTTCTCTCTTCTTCCTATGTTATTTTGCACAAGGCACATTACACTTTAACTTCCCTCTAAATGGGTGGGTGTTAAAAGCTCCTCTCAGTTAATTACCTCTGCAAAGCTAATAGCACCTACTTTCAATATTTAGTAGGCAAGTGACAACTTGTAATGAAGCCTACTGTTACCGATATCGGTTTAAGTAATAGACGTTCCCCGAGGTCCCTTCTTAGTCCCTCATTACAATTTTCATCAATGCAGAAATGTTAAATAATTTACTCACTAATACATAGGCAGCGAATTTAAACTATAATCTTAACGCAACCTTTACTTACATGCTGATATAATATTGAAGTAACGATTTTTAATACATCAAAAACGTAACATCTCATCTGATCATCGGTGCAACTGCGGCTCATAGGCAACACGATTAATCTCTAAGCAATAAAACGTCCATCTGGGTTAATGCACCTGAAAAAAATTATTAGATTTTTTTATTTTGCTAAATTTTTAATCTATACTTTCTAAAAAAAAATGAAAAAATATTTACCAGTTTAACATAACGATTCTCATTTGGTTTTTAAAGAGTGTAATGAATTCATGTACCCGTGAAAATACAGATAAAATATTTTCCAATTTCACTTCACGCACTTTGCACACTATAGCGGATAAAAATGTAATAGTAGATGACGCAAGCTAGTATTTGGCATTTTATTGTAATGTAAGTTAGTCGCTGTAAATGTTTAATCACTAGGAGAGCAGTGGAATTACCTGTTTCACTTTGGTCAGATAAGCATCCGTAAAACCTGTGAGATTGAAATGAAAATTTTCCTTGATTTTCTAAAATATTTGTCTGACTTGATACAATCCAATTTCCATTATCCACTCTCATATATCCTTAGAAAGCTATACTATATATGTAGAAAGATATATAATATATAAATAAAGATAAACGGATTACCAATGAATGATGTCAATATGGCCAATTGACGTAATCGAGCAATAAAAAAATAAAGCACAGTGGTCTAATGAAAAATGATAGTTTACTATGTGTATGTAACGACGTTCATTATACGATAATTTACGATGATATCTCCACCGCTCGCGCACAGCACAACGTACGGATTGTTCATTAATTATAATATTCATTCTGAAAGCCGATTAACGAAAATTGAGTTCTTGATTGGATTATTCATACGCGTGATTCATGATTTTTGTATGCTTACCGATATTTGGTTATTTCGAAAAAAATTACAGGCGACTCGACAACATTTTATAATACAAGAAAAAATATGTTTTATAATGACGCCATGACTTACCTTTATTTCTGTACTAAAAACTAGATTCCCGTTTGTAAATATATTGCTTGTATCAGGTTTTATAATGCATTTTATTAATATAATCCATATATTATTCTAAAAACGATCACATATTGAGATAAAAATTTAAAAAATTCATGCAAGCGTTTAATCCTTCATGGCTTTTTGCCGGGGTCATTTGTCATACAAGAGCTCAATCATTAGCCTGCCAGGCTCGCCGCCAACGTGGCCTCTGAGCCGCACATCAACTAAGATAACACTTTAAGCGATCCTTTTTACTAACGAGCGCAAACTACACCCTCACTCCACGATTTAATTCACTTGCAGAGTCCCGACTAGTTCGACTCCGTGTTGCTTGTTTTAAAGCTTTTGCTCCTGTTCAGACTTAATATAAAAATGTTGAAAGGAGACCTCTCTAATTACGTCGACTCTCTCTAACGGCCGAATACTGAAACGTCAATTAAATATTTAACAGCGTCTTAAATGTTCAAATCACGCTTAAGCACGCAATGCGTATTCTCAAACGTCAGTTATACGCATATCTTAAGAGAGACAGTGTTTTTTGGACCCACTTGGTATGGTAGCGTATATAAATCAGATTATGTTATTAAAATGTGAATAATTTACTATCATCAACAGGCATATTCCTTTTGTACAGTCTAACCGGAATTATGAGATTAAAAATAAAAAGACGATGTCTTGATATATTTTGCAGGTGAAACGTAATAATGGAAAGAAACACATTAAAAATATCTTATAAAATGTTCCCATGACGGATTACTTTTTTTTTACGGGATAAGATGGCAAACGAGCGAGCGGATCACCTGATGTTAATTGAACGCTACCCATAGACATCCGCAACAAGCAAATGTGTTGCAGATGCGTTGCCTACCTTTAATGGGACAGAGGAGGGCATTAACAGGAATAAGGATATTTCCTTTTCCCCGTCCAATCCTCTTCGCGTTCCCATCCTATCCTTATGAGGAAAGGGTGGGAAGGGGAAGAAGACTGTAATTAGGTCTCCGGCACCTCACTCATCGGACGAAACGCAGAATTCTACTTCAGGCCTGTTTTCTGTGAGGTCGTGGTATTTCACCGGTCGAGCCGGCCCATTCGTTTAACAGATGTTGTTGTTGCGGGCGCTACCACTGTTACTTTTAACGAATAACGGGATACAATTATACTATAACTGAAAATACGCAATGCTGGTATTTCATTGGTATTAAAGTAGCACAAAACTTAATTTTTACTTGTAAAGTATATGCCACGGTTTTTTGTTGAAAGAATAAACACAAAGACCAATTTTTGAAATCTCGCGAATGTTGGTTAAATCAAAATGATATGGGGACCTGCGCTAATTTATTGCGGCAGCACTTGTCCACTTGTCAGATCATTCTGTTACTTTCGAGTTGCGTAAATTTTGTCTATGTACTTTTGTTAGTTTAAAATATTTTATAAATATTGAAATTTTATAAATATAAAAATTTGCATTTGAAGTATTCCTTCTATACTCCAGAAAACAATTGAGTTATTTTCAGAGCGATTCCAACGCAATGTGGGAAAACAGTTTTCTTTCCCAGTAATGGAAATCTCTGAAAACTTCATGGTTTAGTTAGTGTGAGTGTTGACAAGGAAATAAAATGTAACTAATTTTAAGGATTTTATCGCGTGTAAAATTAGTTAAAATACAATGTGTAGTCCTCGTGTGAATATAAGAAATCGTACAAGAAAATAAGTTATGAATTGCTCGTGATTTTTAGGTTATTTTAACGTTCATATTTTGCCTTTTTTCTCAGTATTCCGTTTAGACTAGGTCTTACTAATATTAACTCTGTAACCTAGAGATTATAAGAAACAAATAGATATTCATTACTATACACTAAAATTTGTGGTGGGCCTAAATCCCGAACATAAAAAACTGTCTCCTTTAATAGTTAGTCAAATATAGTACTGATTAAATACAACTCAGTGTAAGTTTCGAATACTGGATCTTCAATCAACGCCGATTTTCTGTCAAAAGAACTGTCAAATCGATTTGAGTACCCCAAAAATCTAAGGGTAGTCGCGAATACTCTAAGTCTGTTTTGAATTTAATAGTTAAAGAGTAAATGGCTGATTAGATGAGCAAGTACTCAATTGTTTTGAGTAGCGTTTGTGTATACAAAAAAAAATGATATTCCTCAAATTTGAGTGGCCTTCAAATGAAAACAGATTTGAATGACCTTCCAGTATTCGGCAATAAGAGATTTATTTTATCACAAAAAAAATATTAAGCGAACACTTAAATACTGGGCTATAGCAGTATCTGTTGATAATGCGTAATGAAATTAAATAGTAAGCTTTATTTCCCGCCTAGATTATGGGCGCGAGTGTTTTTTAATTCCACCAAAATTATGTATAAACCAGACAAAAATTAATTTACGACGTACTCGTAATAATTGATATGAATGAAAATACGTGAACCTTAAAGTTTTGAAATAAAGAAATGTTACAAAATCCTCCCTTAAATGTTAACTAAACTGCATATATACACTTACGCCCGGTTTCTAAAACGCTTATCAATAAAAATAGCTTATCTGTCAAAAGTCCGTTTAAATGTAATTTGAGCTGCTAAAAGCATGATTTGGGTTGACGTTAGTTTGACAGGACTAGTAAACATTTGACAAACCCTTCAAAAACCGGGCTTTATTCGAATACAGTATGATAAAAACGAGGTCAACAATTTTCCTTTAAGAATAATGCAACGTAATGTATTGAATACGTGTCAGAATAGACACCCAGTGACTAATAGCAGCATGGTACATAACGAATAGGGTAAATAAAGCTGCCTCGCTCGGGGTTTACTTAGACGTCTCGGCAATTGCCGAGATCTTACACTTCAACTTACGTAACTTCTCGCACTATATTATTCCTTTCAAGAATTAGCCCTAGACTAGATAAAAATTATGTTAAATTGATGTTCAGATTTATATAAATGCAGGAAATTTTTACATATTATTTTTAATGAGTTCATTATTTTTATAAGTTATCCTCTTAGGACTATGCCCCCCTAATTTCAATTTCATTTAATTAAACAAAATATCGTTTTTTTTAACAACGAATGGACTCCTATAATGGTGGTCGTAGCACATGGTGCAGAGTCAATTCGGCAATATAATATCTAAAATTGGACGTACGAGAAGGTTAATAACCAATTTCTTATATTTAGGCTACATCTTCATACATTAAGTTAGGTAGAATGTAAGAACAATTTATTTGATTAATTTGAACTAATGCAACATTTTTTATTTCCAAATGCGAAAAAATAATGTATACATTGCATTAATTATTATTATATTAACTCAAGACTCATAAATATCTTACCAATTCTAATCCTGTAAGTTGTAATAGCAAAAAGAAAATTAAAGCGCTCTACCTGATATCTAACGATAATTACATTATAGCCATTACTCTCGTCTATAGTACGTTTCCAAAGATAAGAGTTGTAACTCTATGGAGCAGAAAATTATTCGAATATCTATAGAGTTCTCACGTACAGATAAATGGGTAAACGGACGAGATCGGGAGGGTGGGATTATAACACGGGCGACGGGCTACGGGCGTCGGGTTATCCTCCACTAACTGAATTAATCGCCCGCGAACTCCTAGCTCCGTGATATGTTGCCGGCCATGTTAATCCTTGTTACACTGAATAGATTCGAAATTACTTTCATAAATAAACACATTTGCCATAGATGAGTTTAATAAAATAATAGTTTTACTCTTGGAAATAGTAGTGGGCTGGTCACCCACTGGTGATCCATGAGGAACCCAGGGCCGGTCTGTGGTGCAGTGGCGGATAGAGGTGGCCGCTCGGCCGCTTTAAATTGATTAGTATTTAAAAAAACAATTACTAGTATCATAAGTATATAAGATACCCTCACCATCACATATAATTTACTCATACCACATAATTCACTCGAAATAATAATTAATTTAGAGCATTAAAAACAACATTTTTCTTCCATGAATATTAGAAGACCAATAACACCAAGTAATTACAATCTACACAGATATCTGAGAATAAATGAAACAAAGCGTTGAATAACTATTTGTTTTAGCATTACATTTATCACAATTCTAATGGCACTATCTGCAAGGATGCGCTAAATGTTGAAGTTGGGCTCAAAGCTATATACTTTTTAATCTCACAACTGCTGTTCGTATTACCTTGTGCGTCAGTGTCACATTACTACATACAGAACTGATACATTTCAATCGACTTAGAGAACAAGATACCGTGTCCTGTTGATAATTGTATTGAATAATAAATGTCCTTTGCTCTTAAATAAACTCTTAAGACCCTTAAAATATCTTTAGGTTTCCTTTGGCATTTCTTTTTACGACTCGATTTACAAAAAAAATCATTTGCCTATTTTTTTTGCCTTTCATTATCATAATATGTTTTTACAAAACAATCAGTTTAAATGCCTACGTACATATGTATGTATCTATGACAACTTTTAAATTAAAGAATCAACACTATACAATAACTTTCTAATGGACAATTTTAATTAACTCATTATAAATAAACTAATCTTCCTTTATAAAATTAGCATAGATCACTTAACAACACGGGATGAAAAAACACATTTGGGCGCCAAATTTAACCGTGAGTTTACACTGCCGCAAACATTGACATTATGTCATCTCAGTTTTTTTTAGAGAGAAGGATAGAGAGAAAGCTTGTAATGCGACATGATTTTACAAAATTGGAAACCCACGGTAAATGGCAAAGAAAGTACAGTAATCAGCTAATAATAATAGTAAACCGCTGTGCAATGTGCAGGAACTTCAACACACCATCCACAATTATTATGCTGTTATATAGAATATGTATGATAATGCATGTTTGTGCGACTTCACTGTCTCACATTATAATACGTTAAGTAATCCATATATGTAAGTATTAAGGTCATATTGTGATAGGCCTACCTGATCTCTGATTCTTTCCGATACTCAATTGGAATTGGCCTTCCGGATATTCAATTGGAGTTTATGGGTCGTCGTCTACATTTTTAGAAATTCATAGACGATTAATAATATATGGACCTTAGCTTTTGCCGTAACGTATTGCGCATTTAGTATAGGGGTTCGAGGATACCTGAGAGAGTTCAACCTTAACTGGATCATTAGCTGCCATGAGATTGCAAAAAATTTGGTTTTATGTATGTATCTATTTATGGTTTAGTATTTTAACAAGCGAAATCCACTCAAAGTATTAATTTGATAGCAGAAAATACAAAAACACATTCAATAACAACATGTTTTTGTATCTTTTCGGGTATAGGAATAACAATACTTTCAATCAAGACAAAATACATATATACACCAACAAATGATACAATCACTTTCGTGTACCCCAAACATGAATACGCACTTCACAACAGTCATTGAGGCCTTTCTAATACGGGCATAAAATGATTACGAAAAAAATACAGAAAATACCTTTCCATTTACTTCATCTTCCAATCACTATATTGCCGAATAAGTAAGCCATAAATACAATTATCATTCGCAAACAGGAAACTCATTCGCAAAATTATTTCAGGCGGTGTTAGTACGAGTGGCTACCGACTCTTTGTGGAAGGACGGCGCTACGGAGCAAGATAAGAAAATTGCAAAACAACATGCAAATATAATCGTTATTGCTATACTAATAATGACTAGTTTGGGTTCGGGCCTCACCACGATTTTAGGCCCAGTTCTATTGTCACAGGATTCCAGAATAAGGGACAGTGGTTAGTATACAGTTGTTTTTTTAAGTTATACGAAACTCTATACAATTTGAATATTCTTTTGTTCACAAGCGTCATACAATTCAGTAGAACTTTAACAATAGGTTTCCGCCAAACGTTGTTCATAAAAGACAATTTACAATGTAAGAGACAAAATCATCTTTTGTCATAAAATGTTATTAATAAATGTAAACAACATTCTCTAAACGGTCAATATTTCTTGGGATAAAACTAAATAGATTAAATAAAGAGTCACACATAGGTACGTTTTAACATTGACTTGTTTTAAAATTGGAATTCTTTAATAGTTTTTTTTATACGGAGCAATTAACTACCTAAGCTAAGGAAAATTTTGGCGCCAGCAATTTTTTCTGATGGATGGAAATGTAGCATGTTATATTTTTTAATTCCTATACGCGCTTTTTTCTCGGAGGATTCTAAACAGCCTTTAAATACAAACTGAAAATACATATATGGAGAGAGCCATGAGACCATAGTTGTCCTAATTTCAGCATAGACTTTTTGTCCAAACAGAGTATTATAGCAAAGTCCGAACCGGGGCGCCGCTACGGATTAGCGGTATTTGCATATCTTACCATAGCATATCTAGTGTTCCGAAAAATTGTTAGGAACAACGCCTGCCGCCGAGTTTCGTCGTCGCACAACACGACAGAGCTCCAATTTCTACCCACACCACCTTGATACCTATGAATGTCTACCACATTTTACTATCGCGCGTTGTTCGCGTAAACTTCTGCCTTCGTTTCCAGCAGTATTTCCAAACCAATACGACTTTGTGTTCTTCAAGAAAAGAGCGTACTCCGTCTTTAAAGGCTAGCAGTGCAGCTACAGTGCCTCTGATATTGTGGATGTTTACGGGCGGCGGTTATCACATAGCTTTACGCGACCCGTTGTTCGTTTGCCCCTTTCTCCTACAAAAAATAAATAAGCTGCTTACATCACATAATTTAACATATTGTTACAGAGTTTCATCAACCACCGAATCCACTCCCACCCCAAGTATACGATCTCACGAGGAGAAAAAACACAAGTACTTCGGTTCATTTTATGGATGAGCAATAGAATTATATAAATCTAGAATTATTAAGTAGTAATTTAATGTACACTAGTTTAATCAATCTCTATAGCAGTATTTATATTTTTCAATATAGAAAATTAAATATAAGTGAAGTTTTATTCCACGAAATCAATCTCTTCCTCTACTTCTTGGGCGCTTCACTCTTGCCAGGGTGGTAGTGGTAGTCACGCTTCAATAGATTGGGAATAGCTGACAGTACCCGGCGCACGACGTCCTGCCTGGTGGCCATTAATCGGGCACATTCGTGTACGGGCGCACCCACCGCAGCCTTCACTTGATCCATCCATCTCGAGATTCGACTTTCCTTTGCACGACACGTGAAGTCGTTTCCGCGTTAAGTCTACTTACATGCCCAAAGAATTTAAGGATGCTACTGTGCACTTAAGTGGATAGGCGCTCTTTGATGCCAAGATCATCTGGAATGAAGACATTTGTTTAGAATTCGGTCCAGGAGACCCGGAGAATTTTCCTCCATTACTACATCTGTAGAGAAATCAATCAATTTTTCTTTTTTTTTAGGATAATACAGGCTTCGCCTTTCATACAAACAGACTTTTTCTTTTACATTAATCACCTATAGGGCAGGGATATAGCTTTAGGGCGGGGAGAGTTGTTTAGAAGTGAAGTCAGTGATACGAAACTTCTGACAGTCGAGTTCTCGGCCTTGAGATGATATGGCTATAATTAGCAAGCTCTTAAGCTGTCAATGCTGTTTTGAATTTTTTTCTACTATCATTTATTTAATAAGTTTAGAATGAATAAATTCAATAAAGCGTTCATTACATACATACAAATTCGTAGTTTGTCTTATATGTCTACATTAACAAAGAGATATACTGCGGGTCGGCTTCGCCAACTCGATGCTATGCATATGCAATAAGATATTAAGCCAGAAGTTTCAGTCCCGGTATCAACGATGCATATATTACTGACGACCAAACCTATAACCAGAAATTCCAGTAATAACCAATATTTGTCACTCAAGAGCCAAGTACAGCATTCTAGTAGGCGCAGTTCATATTGCATATAGCTTATAAATCATAAACAAGGAAGGACGAAGTAGTTGAAATGGTAATTTATAGTGCTACGCATCTACATCTACATAGTTAAACGTTTCTATATCAAGAACAATAACAAATATACTTTTCATCTCCGAGACGTGCGACTGTAGAATTTATAGCGGTAAATAAAATTATCTCTTATTACTTCTCTAGTTGAAGGCCAAGAGCAATCAGACACCATATTCTTCTTTAAGTGTGTTATGCTACTCAGCATTTTTTGCTTTTCCATGATGAATTTAAATGCTTGATGGGAAAGTAAACCGACTTTATATCGATGTGATGTCAATATCTACCTTTAGAGAGCCACAGGGGGTTGCGTTTGTGTTGCGTCGGCGTTGAGCTCGCTATGAAATCCACGGACAATGTGCAAATGACCAAATGCGGTCACGTAACGCAATGCACCGTTGCTTTGTCACGAAGCAGCGTCGCTCAGTTAGTCTTTGAATGTCAATAGAGTTGAAGTTTGCTGCTATAAAAAAACACTGTGCAGTAGTGCGTTGTAGCTGCGGCGTTGCACCGTATAGCACCTTCTTTGCTTCGTGGCTCAAACTGCGTGTTGTCGCGCGTTCCCTCAAAGCACTTCGTGTTATTTCATACGTGTAGCAGACGTTCTGGTTTGTATTGTAAAACTACATATGTTCATATAGCGGTGCCGCTATGTATGTACCTATATTATGTACGTACCGACGCACCACCAATGCAAGACCCGTGCGACATCGCTCTTATACGGGTAACCGAAGTAGCCAAAGACAATCTGCTTTCTGTCCTCGTTCCATCTACAATTTTTGAGTTTTTTAACGAATATGAGCGGCAGTGCTCAACTAATGCGTTCTCAAAGTATACATTCAGAGATTACTTTCTGATACTACATATTGTATATGAGAAAGTTATTTTATCATACACTACATAAAATAAATAGAAAAACGAAATCAGGATGATAGAGCAACAATCACTAGTTATCGCTAGTCATTAGTTAAATAAGAATTTTTATAAAATTATTCAATCTGTGATTAAATTTTTTAGACAAGTAACACAGCACACATTGTCAACAAATAAAGTGAACAATGTTTAACATTGTCGTTACCAAACAAAATCGTTTAAATATCGTAAAAATATGGTAAGATTACATTTACGAATTTTTGACTTAAAACATTAATTATCCGTCGCTTAGTCTTGGAGATTACGGCCATATCTGCCTTTATCTGGCTCTTTATGATTTCTGTCTCTTGCACTCTTTAGCACCTTTCAAAACAAAAGATAAAGAAAAACATAAAGTTTACCGACATTATATGCCTACACAGAACGTCACTTTAAAACATAAGACGTTTCTTCAGACATCTTTTTCGGCAAATCCTTCGAAACTAAGGGCCAACAATACTATTTTCTCGCCACAAATTATATCACAATGGTAACCTCTTTGACGAAGGAATAGACTGGTGATAAACAAATCGTTTTGTGTAAAGTAGACAGAAGAACGCGTATTATTCCCGCGTAAAACAATGTTTCCATGTTTCCAAAGTAATGAAGTTTTTTGTAACCGATTTATAACTTGTATGTTTTCTTCGTACAAAATAAAACTGATACAATACAGTACCATACCATAAAAGCGGATCACACTAAAGTTACAGCTTCTATAAATCAACGTAAGTATTATAAATTATGACTTATGAAGTTCTAAAATAAAAGACACGGGCGTTTTCAACTTCATTTTCATGCATTGATAATTCTACATTTAGCACGTCAATGGCCAAGTCATTGTTCAAGGCGGCGAGGTATTAGTTCAAAACGACAATTATTGATTTGGATCGTGACGTAACGTTCTCCTTAATATTTCATGGCGCCTGCGGCCCTGCGCCGCGCCGACCGTTGATCATTTTATACATCGGATTTAGTTACTCCAGACGACAGCTTGCCTGTGTATGCCTTACTGTTAAATTATTTGCTAAGTTTAGTAGAATAAAGTAGCTCATTTATTTTATTTTATTTCAATGCTTTATTTGTTATAGTGTATTTTATTGAATGTGGTTTATTGAAAATGAATGAATGTGAGTGAGTACTATATGTATTTATTATCTGTTATTTGTTTTTAATAAAATATTACTATTTATTTTTTGACATCTCGATTTAGATTCATTTGTTTTATTTTTCATTTAGTCATTCATTATGCCTAGTGGGGTTACATTTTTTTTTTTATTTATACACAATCAAAATGATTGTATAATATTTTTAACACACATTATGAACAAATTATAAAGTTGTTAGTGAGAGATAAGAATCAAGAACGTATAGATCGTATGATTGTAAATACAATTTTCTTCATACGGTGTGTCTCGAACGTGAACCTATGCGCACTGGCACTGCGGCATTGCGCGCAACAAGATTTTATCATTTTTATTGCCGTCTTCATAGATAATGTTGATTTTCAATTCCTTAACATTGAGAAAGGCAATTAAATCACATGACGGTGTCCGGTGTTTTTTTTTTTATCACAGCCGCAAGTCCCGTGTAAACTGTAAATGTTTGCTTATTACCGTTCTTGTAATACCTCATGTTAAGTAACCCATGATACAAACTTGTGTGTTTTGCTCATACAGAATGATTAATTAGTTCGCTATCTTTTTTCGATAATTAGCTACCTTTAAATTTCTAATTGCAAATAATATACTTACAATACATTATATATTACTAGCTGCTTGTACCCGGCGTCACCTATAACTAGTTAATATTAAAAATTAAGCGCATATGTTACTTCTTGATATCGTACATTTTAATTATAGTAAAAAAGTTTACCCATTGCAAACAAATAAATCTTTCTACACCATGATAGTAGTCTACGACTACTTAATATTAATCAGAGTTTATAATAAAATTTTAAAAGTTCTCTGTTATCATATAATTGACTAGATGGTAATTGTATGATTATATTTCCTTTATTTTATATATAGCAAATACATAAAGATAGCTGCATAATTGTTTGGAATTCTGATTACCGAGTGAGTACCATGTTTTACTGAAACGTAATGAAAAACATTTGAACATTTTCAGAAACGAACGTTGCCTATTGCGTTGACATTTCTAAATCAATGTTTATAATGCATACGCGTACAGATAGTCGTTAAATAAATTGAATAAAAAATGAAATACTAGTTATTTATATTCAGAGAGATCACTGTACGTACACATTTCATCATTTTTAGATCCCAAATGTGATAACAGTACGTCATCACTGTACGTACATTATAACATTTTACATACACATATATTTCGTCAACTAGAAATTGAATCTAGGATGAATACGAGATATACTAAGTACTTAAATAATAAAGACTGCAATGTACCTAGAGATGCTAGGTACATGGCAGTCTTTATTATTTAAGTAATTCTGAAAGAGAATAATTCAGTTTTTTTGATTACTTACAAGTAGTTAGTATTCGACACGTCTCTAGTTATTTTATATTATTGTACGTTAATATTAATAGTTATTTTTGAGAGATTATCATTAAAATCATTTCAGTAGTTACAAAGTCCGCCCATAACAAACAAACAAACAAACCATTGTGTATTCTCTAAACCTCTTTGTTTTATTTGTACAGATAGTGTAGGTTATAAAAGACCAATCGGAATAAGCATAATAATATTAAAATAACATTCACTAGACAACAAGGATTTTGTATTTGATTTACTTTAATATATCACCACCTTTACAATGACATTGGCAAATCCTTGCAATGATCTTTTTACGCAGGTCAGTGTGCTGAAAAAAGTCTTGATAAACGCATTTACACTGAGAACCATCAGGAGGAAGTGAAAACGTAAGTAAGTACTTTATTTGATCAAAGTATTTTTAGTATCATTCGTATCTTTATAAGAACGTTAATTACGTGTGTTCCTCTATCATAATAAATCAAAGTCTTATGGACGAACATTACAGATTATTAGTCGGAAGAGCAAGTAGGGAGAACGCGGGCGACACAATGCAGTGCGTTTCGTGATAGAAGATTCGTTAAAGTGGGTTAAATTAAAAAAAAAAGTGCTAATTTAAGAATTAATACGTTGTTTTTACAGATCTCCGGAATCTATCTCAAGTGTTAAAGTAGAAAAAGTTTTGTTACAAAATGATCGTGTGAAGAAAAAGTCATGGATTACAACTATCAAATTAGACTTTATCCACTACTTAACTCTAGGTGTTATTGGTAAGTAGAACTGAATTCATTAATTTTACCTATATCTGGTATCGCAACACTTGTTTTAATCGTATCAATATTATAATAATAGATCTTTGTACAATTTGCAATTGTGTCATATTTTCGTTTAAAGAAATAAATTCAATTTATAGGTTTTTAACTTCAAATTCACATAAAACTTTTAATTTGAATTTGATTTGTAAAAAGCTTAAATTAGTTTTTAAAGTCCGAATTTGAAGACTAAAATCTATGTCTATAATTAGGTACAAAAAAAAGTCTCATATTTTAATAACTTCCTTAACAATGAAGTTCACCTTTACTCTGATAAAATATTTAATATACGGTTTAAAAAACCTTAAGATTATTTACATACTTTTTTAAAATTAAATAACTTTGCTTTGTTAAGATCAATAGCCTTTGACTGACCTCGTCATTCGACTGATTTATACGACCACGTAAAATTGTTCCGTACAAATCATTTTTTGCTAACAAATCTTATAACTGTTGTAGCTATTAAAAAGCCAACGGTAACAGTCTATTTGAGTCAATAAAACACAATGTATTAAAGTGTAAACTTAAGAATGAAAAAGACGACCTTGTTGAAAATCCGTATGTGTGTGTGGGGTGTGGGTTGAATTTCAGCCGGGACTATATAATTTTTTTTAAACTGGATATTAATTCATGTCGAACATTAATGAACGTTAACATTGTTAATATGCTTGTAAGCGTCTAATTGACGCTTAGAAGTATATTAACGTGTATGTATCGAACAGTAATTAATAGAAATATAATTATATCAAAAGATCACTAGATCGTAAACAAGCCAAGTCACATAAAATGCTACACCTCATTACTTCTCTAATTTCACAAACTGGAGCTCCGTTTATACCGCTAGTACCACATATACATATATTTAAATTTTATATATATATTTTTTAAAGAAGTCATAAACCTTTTACTTAGAACACTCTTTTCTTTGTTTTGTACTATATACATATAAACCTATCATAACATACGATTGGAATGTTGGGCTGTTAAAGGAATGGATGAAAGAGAGTGCACGCGCAGAAATACGAATGTTGAGATGGATGTGTCGAGTAACACGAGCACCGATACTGGAAAAGTTAAGGAGCAAAAGGTTAGCATGATACGGCCATGTTACGAGGAGGAAAGAATGACACGTGACAAGGAAAGTAATAGATAAATGAATGTGGAGGGATATGTCGGTAGGGGTAGGCCTAAGAAAATATTATAGGATTCCGTGAAAGGTGACATAATTAAGAAGGGAGTGACAGCTGAAATTACGGATGATAGATCGACGTGGAAGTCAATAATCTGTTATGTAACACATAAAGTGGGAAAGGGGCAGGGGGATAATGAATCTTTGCTTTATTTTTAAGGAATTTTAACTTGGGGTCTGTTGTGGTGTGCGTTCGACAACAACTGGGGGTGGGACGGCAAGTGGTTCCGCCTGTCTGCCGTGGCGGTGGTGGCCTGGGGCAGCGGTCTACTGCTGCAAGAACTAACGACGCTGCCGCCGCTGCTTGCTGCCCTTCTGACCGGTATCTTCGCCCGGCACTTCGGATTTCTCGACATGCGACACTATTCTCACATTGACGCATTTTTAAGGTAGCTTATCTTATCTTCATTTATAGACGTGAATACATAATGTGTTTATTGGTGTTAGTTTAAAGAACAGATTTAATTAATTATATACTTTTTGGAGGCTTTGTAATTTAATCTTAATAGTTGTTAAAAAAAAACGTTATTTTTTCGCTTTACGAGATAAGAGCATAGCGGTAGGAGTGCATAATTAATTGCAGGGGTTAATACCTTATTGACGCATTTTTTATATTTAGTAAAAATCTCAAATGTCTATTTTCGGAATTAACTTGGTCCCAGAGTACAGCATCCTGATATACTTGGGACCTCGTAAGAATCAATAAATAGAATATTGCCAGAAACTATAATTGGTTAAAAATGTGGGTGTTTAATTGTACTTTTTTTAATTGAATAGTTTAATCATAAGATTAAGTATTAAATGTTAATTCCATCGCTTTTGATTATTTATTTCGGTCAAAGAAATTATAATTCTTAGACAAGATATGTTAAATTATCATTCTGAGTTTTTTTTTTTAATATATGTTTATCCTGTAACACAACTTAAATTTTTCTTGACAGAAAGATATACCCAGTGATAATTCTCGGCAAGGGTTCTTTAGCTTGGGATATAGACTACATGAAAAACAACTGGAGGCAAGTAGTCACTTTGGGCACACTGCCGTGGTCAGCCGAGGTAGTCGTCACCGCGCTCTGCTCTCACTACTTCCTAGGATTTCCTTGGTTATGGGGTGAGTCCCTTAACACTTAGAACTTAAACAAAAAATAATAATTGAAGTCATAGAGATACGATCGGTAGAAAGTAATTCAAAATAAGATAAAGTAAAAGTGTAGCTTTAAATAATGCTGATAAGATTAAAAAAAGATATGTTTCAGAGTTCTAGCAAATAATTCAAAGAAATGTAAGAAGTAAAATGAATATTGCGAAGGTTGAACATTGATGCATATATATCGTCGAAAAATGTATAGTTACAGTTTTTTTACACACTTCATTTACTCAATAAAATTATTTGCTCAACAAATTATATTCAAAAGTAAATAATACTGAGAAATTAATTTATTGAAACGATGTTCATAGGTACTTTTATTAAATATGTCATCTCCCTTTATACATTGTAGTTTCTACAATCTTGGTTTCTAAAACAGGAACTATTTGAATTTCCGCATTTTATCACGATCATATTTTTCAATATAAGCATAATCGAAATATACCCCAAGGTTTAACATCCATTCGCCTCCGCTAAAGTAAAATTGAGATAGAAGCAAAAGCGAATCGGATGCAATAACCTAACGCCAACTTTAACTTCTGAACATTCGAGATAAGTAAAATAAGGAGTTAAAAGTAAACTACCCCACTAAATGTGTTTTATTATTCTTAGCTTAAAGACTTTGAAGAGAAATTTATTAATTAAATTCAAAGAACTGTTTATTCATGAAAATGAACTTCCAAAGTAATAAGTTACTGTAAAATTCAACAGACTTCGAGTCCTTAAGGATAGTTTGAACACGGCGACACTACGAGATGGATTGTTTTTTCATCATTCAATTTCATTACAAGCCTTTCTTTTTAATTTGTTTTTTTTTTTTAGTTTTCATCAATACGATTATCAAAGCTTGAAACAATTATACTTTTTTTCTGAGACAATATTAAAACATCGTTTACATTTATATAAGTAAAAAACTTTGTAACAGTGGTTAGAGCACGAATCAACATCTGTTGCACGGATTGGCCGGCTCGTCCAGTAAAATACCACGACCTCACATAAGACAGGCGTGAATTGGAAGTGATCTGCGTTTCAATTGATGAGTGGGGTGCCGAAAGCCCAAATCCAGTCCTTTTGCCCTTCCCAACCTTTTCTTATAAAGGAGAGGATAAGAAGGGGAAGAGGATTGGACGGGCGAGAGTATGGACAGGAAAAGGAAATATCCTTTTTCCTGTTCATCCCCTCCTCTACCCATTAGGCAGCGCATCTGCAACTCATTTGATTGTTGGTAGAAATCCTATGGGTACCGTTCACTTAAAATCAGATGACCCGCTTACCCGTTTACCACCTCCTTCCATTAAAAAAACTTATTCAATGCTACGATTTTATAAAATATTAAAACCGTATTTCCCTGTTGCGATTATTGTTGTACGGAATATAATAAAATTTGTCACGAGCGCGGCGACAATGGGGCGCAATGTGTATTCGGTATAGAGCCGGTTCAATAAATTCCGTTGTAGAGACCGTATCGAAAGATTTGAATGCATTTCAACCGCATGACGTGCTCACCTAAAGCTAGGCAATAGTATTTCAATATACTTGTATTTGTAGACTACTTGTATATGTATAAAGGTTTATGGTACGCAGTAGGTAGTCATGTGCTGAGTGTGATTTTAAAGTCAAATGCATGTATAGGATATTTAATGCTTACTTTGTTATATTTGTAGCTTTTATCTACAGGTCAGAATAAAATACGCAACAATTGGTGATTAATTTGTAGACTAGATCATTTCCATCTTTTGAACTCCACATAATTAAGTATTTAGTAATACAATTTTAATTTTAAGTGGCGTTCGTTCAAAAGCTTCTATAAACGTGCGCACAATCACTAATACGTACATATGTATAATGTACAGGATTCCTACTGGGTTCAGTGTACGCGTCGGTGTCATGCCCCGTCATAATGCCGCTAGTGCAGCGCCACGGCACCAAGCCGGACAGGAGCCAGAACTGGCCACAACTGATCTGCACCGCCGGCGGCACCGACACCGCTCTCAGCGTCGGAGTTTACGGCCTCATTTTCAGCTTTATGTTCACTAACGCCAGCGATCTCTATCGCTACCTCAAAGTAAGTGCTATCGTGTTCCGACTTTGAAGTTCTCGCTCGGATGGTTAGAGAGAACGTAGCGCCTAATGTGTCTGTAATTAAAACTTACTAGACTTGCTATATGTCTATGGTTATCTTGTCAACTTTGATACCATGTGAGAATCAATCATACTTACTATTTAGGAATACTAACGACTGATTTCTAAAAGCTTTGCCAAATATTTATTCAACTAACACATCTGTCAAGTTAAAAGTCCTGTTATATCGATTTCAATAATAAACGTTGTTAAAAACTCTAATGATATTATAATCTAATGACATATATTTGGTCGGAAATTTAACAGCTTACTAAATTTTTTGATCAGCCTTACAAAAATCGGGCGTGAGTTTAGTATTGTTAAAAAAACACAAGAAGTACAACAATGACAAAAAGTAAAGACTACGCGCAGACCAGATTTAACTCTGCACTGCCGTAGATAAGCCAGGACTAATGGCTGAAGCAACTTTTGTAATAAGACATTTTCTTAATGCCTATTTAAAACCTGAGCTAAACGTGAATTGCATATGTTGAATTAAGACATCCCGTCTTTTTATATTTATATGTGAACACCTGTTATGTGTAAGTAATTTATGATGCATTAATTTTATTAATCTTTAGTCAGGTAAATTAATATTAAATCGACAAATATAATTGCTTAGAGATTTAACTGATTATTGTGCATTCAGTACGTCATAAGTCATGCCAAATTTAAATATTTGTATGAAATGCAAAACATTATTTTTAAACTAACTGTATCAACTTCGCATGCTATTCATAATATTTTTTGATTGGATAAGTTGTGTTAAATGGAAATTTAATGTAAGTCGATACTAAGAAAAATATAATAGAAATTGAATACAAAAAACTGCAAGTAATATTCATATTGATTTTTTTTTCATAAAGTATAAACTAGCACTTGACCACAATCCCACCCGATGTTATTGATTGATCATTTGAACTTGACTTTTAGACTTGATAATTTCAGGAACT
>JWHW01016910.1:107215-121786 GCA_000931545.1 Papilio glaucus | reverse complement strand
GGTTTGTAATTAACGTTACAAAATATCTAATTTCAAGCATCAACCTCACACTAGATAGTGATTGAGATGGTTCCATATTATACTTTAGAAGATTAGGGGATAAAGTAATGGAGTAAATAGTGGGATGATAATAAGGAAAGAAGTTATGTCATGTATTGTAAGAGCTTTAATCACGATTATGACAACGCTATCTCGCAATTCTTATCTATAGTAGTCTTTATGCAGAGATAAATAAGTGTATATACGTAAATATGTATATATTTACCTTTAAATATCTTTAAAAATAACTTTTTCTTATTTCCCATAGATTTATTTACGGTTACAGGTGTTAGATATCACACTAAGTTTGCTTAACATATGTGCCTACTATAGCTAGAAATTTATTTAGAATCTGTGCTCTGGACAAAAAATCAGAATAAAAAATTGAGAATCGAGAATAATTTTAAGGAAATCACTGTGTTTTATAACTTAAGCTTAAGTTTATGAATTTATTTATTTTCTAAATGAATCTATTTCTTTCGCAGACTTGGAATCCCAAAAGCGAACATCAAAGGACGCATCTATTCACGAAGATATGAAGATATAAATCAAAAGAAGCTTAAAAAAGCTCTAGTTAAATCAAAATATAAAAAGCGAACTCTAGTAACCAAAGATATACGTTAAATAGTTATAGAAATTAATATTAATAATTTATTTTAATAAAGATAAATGTACTTAGTATAATTAAAAACCAAAATTTATTTTTTAGTATATCACTAAACTTGTTATAGACAATACATATAGTTAACAGATATGATCCTAAAACAAATTTGCTGCTCCGTCTAGTACTATTGTTATATTGTTGTCACATTGTATTATTCATTATCTTACTTGTTCTCCTTATCTCATTTATCCAGTATCTTAATGATACTATTAAAATGTAGATACGTTCCTCTTCCAATTTAAAAAAATTCTTTATAAAAATGCAATTGACAATGAAAAGCTAATAAATTTAAATGATTTTCAAAAAAAAATTGTCCAGCCATAACATTCAGGTTGTCATGATCTTCATCATCAGTCTGCTTTGGCATTTCGATCGGTAAATGATGCAAAAGGCGCTCTCCAATTTACTTTCCTTAAACAAAGAACGCAGGTCACCAACGGTTCAAAACATTTGAAATTGCTTAATAAGGTCTTGTTACCAATTATTTTTAGTAAACAACATTTTTTTTCTAGAATAGGCAAAGGAGCAAGCGTCACCTGATATTAAGCAACTGCCATCCTCAGCAGGCATCTGCAACAAGCTAATGAGTTACAGGTTACAGATGCGTTGCCGTTAAAGATAAATAGACAAAGGAGGGAATAAATAGAAAAAGGATAGTTCCTTTATATATTCTCATTCGTCAAAAATTCCCTTACCTTAGGTAATATATACGCAAAATATTTATACTTCACGCCTGTCTTCTGTGAGGGCATGGCAGGAGCCGGCCCATTCGTGCAGATGTTAATGATGCAGGCTCAACTACTGTTGAAATAATACATTACTGTGGATTTTTGGAGATGGAGTAATAAGATTACAAAGAGGTGCTATCGAGTGTTTTACAATCTTTTTCGGCCGATCAAAATAGCCCTTAAAATTTAATCAAAAACTGTTATGAAGCTCCATCTAAAGTTCTGCTAATTTACTACAGCCCAGATTTCACTAGATATATTTTTTATTCAACCTAAGTGTATATTGACTTAAGTCTATATAGTCAAATCAGAAAGCTTTTAGCAGAATACGAAGACCCAGAAACATTCATTCTTCAACCAAGAGGAAAGTAAAAAAAATCTTATGTTTGTATTCCTTGGACATTTTTCCGGCGACAGCATTTCCTAATGTAATTGTAAATGTTGCCTATCGGTAGTCTAGTCTTAATGTACTTACTCTATATCTTAAGAACAAAGGTAACTTTGTTCGTAAGTGTGGCGTAGGCTCAATTTTAGATTAGCAATAATTGAGCTTTTCTAGGAACCGAACTTATCTTATTAAAACTTTCATAAGATATGTCTAAAACATCAAAAGACACTCAGCTTTAGTTATTACATTTATTTTATAAGATCAGACGACTAAGAGAAAAACGACGAATGTGCGCGCGGGGTTTGGGTTTTAATAAAAGCGCACGCTAAAGAGATTTTGTTTAACAATTTTATTACATTTTGAAAGTCAGGAATTGGTAGTCAACTTCAAAAGATTGTATAAAACAAAGTGTAGATAATATGGTTTAAAACAATAACACTTTGTTGTTAAAATTACTACACAATGGTGCCTCAATTATAAGATATACATTTTTATATATATACATATGTAATACAGTTTTCAAATAAATCCTCACAGATCACAATAACACAAATCCATCCTCTGCATGAAGTTCTGTGATACTGTATAATTTGTTTAAATGTAATGGCTGCAATTTCGAGAAATAAGTTTCCTATTTTTCTAATACATTTATATATAGATGCATTTACCTTATTTATTTAAGTAAAATATTACAAACGGAATGTGAGTAAGCAACGATTTTATCTTATATTTATCCTTATACATAGTTATGGCATTAATACATAGAATATTATAAGTTTTAGAGCATACGCTATTACAGCAAACAAAATCACGAAAATACGACAAGAAAGTAACAAAGACAAAATCCATATTTATGTTTTTCGGGGTCTGAAAAGTATAAATATTAGAATACCAACAAAACAATTCTTTTTTCTTAGCATTCCGGCGGCATAGGTGTTGCGGACTAGTCGAAATAAATAATTCGGGAACTATGTTGCTAGTAATAAGGATTTTGATTTCCCATATATCTGACACAAGTTTCAGCAAGCGATTTTCTGATGCCCACAAATTCATTTTTTTTTGCAATTACTTTACATAACATTGACATCTAGCGAGTAAAATTGAAACTACTTCATCATCCGAGATATTCATAGCAAAGAATGTTCTTTTGATCAGTTTGGGAGTTGTTCCGTTCTCCCTAAAGATGGCACTATTTTAACAAAAGCATTAATATTGTAAGTTGTAGTATTTATATTTCAAAAAAACAGGCAGTCAAGGACTGCCGACAGAAGTGAAAACTTAAAACAGGCGCGACAATAATTCAAAAACAAATAAACAATCAACAAAAATAAACCCTTGTTCATCAACATTGAATACAAGAAAGAAAAATCGTCGAAACTGTTCCAAATTTAAATAAGCATGTTGCTGACACGTGTTGCTAGCGCATATTGCTGTCGCATGTTGCTCACGCGAACCTAATATATTTTTACCTACCAAATATTGTTAACCCGATTAAAAGTTTTCGCTTCAAAAAAATAGATGAAATATATATTTTATTATTTTTTTCTTTCCTTATTCAAGTATACAAATTTTTGGAAACCGATTAAAAGTATTAATTGAACACACGAAACAGCATAGAACCTACAGTGCATTTCTTCCACTAGGAATTGTTTCTTCTGCCATCTATTAATTAAGTTATACAACTACAAATAATTTATTTTCATAGATCGAATTCTCACTAGGGCTAGACCAGAGGTCAACAACAAATATCTGTTGCCGGCTCGACAGGTGAAATACCACAACCTCACAGAAAACAGACGTGAAGTAGAGTATTCCGCTTTCCCTTCCTATCATTTATAATAGGGAAAGGATGGGAAACAAAGGAGGATTGGACGGGGATACAAAAAGAAGGGAAGAGAAAATGTAATTTTTTTTGTTTATTTTCTCTCAGATATAGACACCATCTGCAACTCATTAGCTTTTTGGAGATGGCTATGGGTAGCGGTCACTTGATTTCGGGTGGCAAGTTTCACTGTTTGCCACCATCTGCTATAAAAAACATGAATAATATTATTTTTGTACAAAATGCAAGAGTCGGGTTAAATCGGTTCCATCGACAAACTTTATACCTGGTTTACATAATAAATACTTAATAGGTACTATTCTGTGCATTAACTTGCCATAAAACTGCTAAACCAATCTAACAAACTAACCTCACTAAACCAATCAATATGAAGAATAAAAGTTGCTAACATGATAGACACAAACATGACAAACGTCTTAAACGGTTTTATTTAGCTTGGCCTGTTTGTTTATCAATTTTTTGTATGTTTATTAAGAATCACATTAAAATCAAGTTTTGTTTTGTTGTTTGTTCTGTCTTAAATATACACAACCGTATTACCTTGGATTATTTGTTAAAATTGTTGTGTATCTTTGACACGGTCAGCCTTAAGGCCGTGGCCATACTATTCAGTTTGCTGTTAGTTTTGTAGATTATTACAAATTATGACTTGACTGAAGGTACATGAGACATTGAAATACTTCAGCACTAAACGAAACCAATTCCAATTATAATTTATTAGCAACTAGCTGACTTCATTCGGCCTGAGAATTAATCAGTCAAAATAAGCCCTTGTACCTTAACAATAAAATTCAAAATTTAATAAAAGAATAAAACACAGGCAGTCGTAAGGATTACTGACGGGAGTGAAAACTTAAAACAGAGGCGACAATAGTTCAAAAAGGAAGAAATAAATAGTCAACAAAAATAAATCCTTAATACCTTATTATATTACCATTATTCCTTAACGATAAAAACGATAAAAAAAAGTTCGTCGAAACTGTTCCAAATTCAAAAAAGCATGTTGCATGAATCTCGAGCATGTCGATCTTCCGAATGTATGAGATTTTCGCCTACAAAATATCGTAACGTGGCCAAGTTTCACATCAAAAAACATTTTGCATGCGTACTTTATTTTTATTTTTCTACTGTTCCTATTTTTTAATTTTGAATGTTGCGATGGGAAAAATTAAGTTATAATTAATCAATGCTTACTTACATCACAATTAGTTGATATTAAACAGTTAATCTTTTGATTTACACATTATTGCCTAGAACAAGTGCGTCATTACTCTTGGATTGTATTGTCTCGGGAATGATGGTCTCAGTCGCTAACAATCGTCTCGACTCGTCAAAATTGAAAAAAAAACGACGCAGTATGGCCAGGTTCCATCCTAAGAATACTCATATTTTTTTCAAGCACATGTTAAAAATGCCTTTGTAGTATTTCATTGATTTCCAGAAGTCGCGGGAACAACTACTCTCACTGTGCAGATTCCTTTGTTGCAATGAAAACTTACTCTTGACCATGAAAGACGACTAAGTGGGAAGTCTCGTTTGTTATCTTAAAATGGTTCAAACACCGCTGTTTTTAAGTATCCGATAGGGAAATACAAGTTGTTGCACTTATCACGCGCACGGTGATGATTGATTAATGATCTGATACTCATGTTGGTAAGTGCACTGTAATATTATGAACTTATTATAAATAATAAGAGATAATAAGAAAGATACGGCGCGGGATCGGAGAAAGTGCACACTCTTGTTGTGGGATACCAAGGAACACTTTGGGTCACTACGCCACTCTAGTTAGTTAGTTATTAATAACAAAACTGCGTAATCATTGCCATTGTTGCGGTATGTCTTAAATAGTACAAACCTGAAAGTTTATGAGACTGCATGGATGTTTGTTACTCTTTCACACAAAATGGTCGTTACATTCGATCAAAGTTTACATCACGATTTTGACTAAACTTTACAAAATATAGGCTCACCTATGTGTAACTTTGTTATAATTACCAAAATAAAGATATTCTATAAATAGGCCGAAATTTATGTTAGAATAAGTGTGAGCTATAAAAGTGTAACAATTTCAGCTGTATCCCCGTGCACTGTAACCGAAGCTTTGTTTTATAAAGTAACGTTTCTAATTACGGCGGCAGCGCTATGCACTTGACATTGATCAAAATCAATTTACTGCATATGCAGACTGCTTATGACACTTCGTACAGACAAAACGTAATGCCAAATGCCGAACGGTAAAATGTCTAGTACAAAGTAATATTATACGTAAGTAACTTTAAAGTTAGTGAATGCAGCGAATATTTAAAAACTTTTTTAAAAACTATAAATAAAAACTTTTATTTTATTATTATAATACTTTAATAACAACATTAATATTGTTATTATAATTATGCAGTGTAGTAACATTATTTTGAACTCTTAGCTTAGCTAAGAGACAATTTAACGTAACGGTGGTTTCGATGCCACGACGACATGTTTTGCAGGTACGGCCATAAGACTATTTTTTCTTTATTCTAAATATATTTGCTCATCTCAATTGAAACCAGGTAATGATGTAATTGAACGAGAGCAAATTTTATGACCTAACGCGTTTAATTTTAGCAATTGAAGTTCCCACATTTGGAGTGTTTTAACATCCTGGTGTCATGTTAGTGCTAATTCTACATTTCTATGTTTAGTTTCATGATGATGTACCTACATACGTCGTAAATTATAAAAGAACAATGCGTTATAAACTATTGGACGTCTACACGAAAATAAAAAATTTTTAAGATCAGATAATGATGTCAATAATCTGCACAACTAAACTGAACTAAAATTTGGTAGAAAACAATTTTAAGCCATACCTACAATATGGTAAAATTTATGTGTAGTGTTTTATAGGAAAGCCTTAGGGCAGTAATAACAATTTTATATCTTTGAACTTAGAGCTCTATTCGAAAAGTAAAAGAATAAAACAGTAGATACATTTTGTCAAGTGTTAACCTGTGGGCATTAAATCGGAAGGAATGAGATGGTTAACCTATCGACATCTTAGTTATTGAAGCATAGTAGTGCTGGATATAATATCATATGTATGTACATTGCCTTTTTTATATAACTCCTGAATAATAATGTTCCTGTGTGTAAAAAAATAATTATTACAGTATGCATTTTAAAATATAAGAAAAATACAGTTTGTACGACATTATTATTTTTGTCTTATGATATAAATATTTTAAACATACTACGGGCGATGCACGCGAACTGTTTTAATTGACTTATTTTTTATCTATGTTCATTTAATTTTTGTTATAATTTACACAGTGACCTAAATTATCATGCATGACTCAATATTTATCTGAAAATCCACCCAGGCCCACCCTGCGCCGAAATGATATTAATCTTTTGTTAAATTTAAAAAAAATATATATTTTTAATAGAAATTTGTATTTTTAAATTCATTTAAATGCTAAGTTAATATAATGCGAATATGAGCTTGCCAGACCATGTAGTTAGGGATAAAGAAAATGACATAGGGAACCTAACTTTTATCCCGCAAACAAAACTGTCCCCCAGGTACATAAAACCTTCATTAACAATGTCGGTTGCCATGGTAATCTTTCACGTTTTGACACAAACAACTTTTTGACATGTTTTATGTATAATTAGATTTCGAAGTTATTACGTATAAGGTATACGCTGAATCATCTTACAAAAATTTGAAAATGAGAAACGAATGCGTGCGAAGCCGCGGAAAACGGCTAATACTATCACTAATATCATAATATTTCAAGGTAATTTCGCATTGAACATATTAATCTAATAAAGAAAATATAGTTAATTAGTACTTTGGTTCATACGGTAGCATTTAGTACTGTGGACAGCTGAACAAATAAACTGATTCGACCATACCTCAAAGGAAAAGAAATTAAAGTGCTACAGAAAATAAATAAAACATTGTTTAAATATGTAAAACTAAATAAAATCTTTAACCTACAATAGCAAATTGTGAAGTACATTAGTGTTAATGATGTTCAAATAGCGTTTGGTATTTTAAGTCACAAGATCCCTTTAATTAATATGTGACGACGTCGTCAGAAAGGCTCAGAAGCGCACGCCGGGCGCGCGCCAGTCCGACCGGACTCCGCCAGCCACGCACGCCGCGCACACCGACACTACATATTACCATCATTAAATTGTTTCGAACACAAACCGCTCGAGTGCTTTCTGAAAAACACGCAATATTGCCCCAACTCGAAGCCGCCTCGCTCCAGTGTCAGTGCCTTTGAGCACACACCTACGTGACCGCGCCGAGGTGCTAAAAAAAGGCCCTCACGTATTCTAGCCAGCTCACTTCTGTGTTGTTATTTTTTATCAGTGATATTTTACGTTGAAACGAATATCTTATCTGCAATCTGTCACCAAAGAAAAAACCACTTCCGATCAATTTTATTTCAATTGTCAGCATCAGTGAACATGATGATAAAAAGTGAAGTAGCTATTACGTTTATTAGTTAGAAACAGTAAAGATGAAAACTCGCGAGCTTCGACCGACGAAACTAAGTCAAAAGGGAACCCGAAGTCCGAAGTTGGAAAAGAGGGGTGCGAAACAAGACGCACGGCGGTTGAAAAATACATCGACACAGGGCACCACACCTGGACCTCCGCGGGAACGTGCCAAGCGGTCGGGGATCGAGGCTGTCAAACTACACCTGCAGACGACAGGAGGCACCGGCAGGACTTCGCGTTCAGCCACATCGGTAAAGTACCCAAATGTACCATAGAGTTTTTTTTTACACAACTAATAAAAACGCAACATTTATACCTTACGCTTTTCATAAACTAACGTCAGCTTCGTCATAGGCGTTGCAGCAATGTGATGACTGAAACTACTGATGTGCTTATTAATACCATCTCACATATGAAGTAAACAAACATAGTTACCGGCCATGACGCTAGCGGCATGTGATGTTTTTATCACATTTACAAGATCGTGACGATTGTAGATTATCGACGGCTAACTTGTCACCTTGGGATAACACAAAATAATATGAAAAATAATGATAATAATTTCTTATTTAAATTGCGCACATCGCTATAATTCCATAGTTGACACTAACACTTGTTGTATCTATCACGTGACAATCTTTGCAGTGTAATAATATTAAACATTCTTCAAACTTGCGGAATATTTTTAGGAATTAAAATGCACGACCGTTTTATGACTTTATATGATAAGTGCGCCTTAAGAATTTTTAATTTTCTACGCGAATCGACTAACGTTTGAAACGAGCTATTAAATTGCTGATACGCATGTGCCGAAGCCTGCAATGTTTTCCCACTCGTGCTTGTTCTAAAACTTGTAACTATTAGCTGATGGTATTGCGGCTAACATATTAGATATCCAGTCGCAAGTCTTCGGTTCGAATACCAAAATATTTATTTAAATAAGAGAGATCTTGTTACAGATTTATTTGTGTTGTATATGTCTAGCAGTATATACAAATAAACAGTAGTGCCATTAAACATTTGCACGAGTAGAGCGTTTAGGCTGCAAGAGGTCTTAGGTAGAGATAGATTGAATCCAAGATGAGGCATGATAGTGCTTTTTTTTTAAACTTTTATTCGATATCACAATCTTAGAGTTTAGTTTATGTTATAAATATTCAATATTCCACTAGAAATTAACTTTTTTTCTTGAAAATTTCACCTCGTTACAACCATACTTCATTTATTTTTAAAAATCATGAGTAATATTAGTCGAGATAAATAATTGTCAAACAAATGTTATTGTGAAAAGAAAATATTGTTTCTCCATTAGCTTATAACGAAGAGTTAATTGATCTAATTGAGTAACTTAACAAAACGCTTCTATACTTCCTTCAACATTCAATAACCAAGCGAAGCGATTAAATATTCATATATTTATATAATTTTAGTACTTTTACAAAATTTGGGGAGCTTGGGCGACTGACTGACTGACTGACGTTTGTATAATTTAAATCAGAACAAGGTAGTTTAACCTGGGCTAAAAAAGTTAATTAAAATAATAATAATCAGGTTCAGTTTAAAATTTGTCACCCAAGAATTCTGATGATTTGAGAGAATTCTGATGGCTTAAGCCACTTACGAACCCACCTGGACAAGCCTAAAAGACTACCAAAAGATTGTATAACTTTGCAAATAGATGCTTGCCGAACTTTTCTTTTAGATTTTAAAGGAGAACATTTCAAAGAAGAAGCATGTTCGTGTTAAATGTGATAAGAAAACATAAAGAAATATGACAGCAGACTTTTAAACACTAAAAAGCACAAAATTCAAATCTATGCAATGTCTCTGTATCAGTTTACGGAAGCTGTTCGACCAGTAAAGATTGCGTAGTACGATTTAAAGCAATGTAAGGTATTTATAATTTCTAGATGTGACAGAGCACTTCTAAAAATCATTAATTATGATTAAGCTGGTGGCTGGTGGGTGGTATCTTATTAAATCTGACCGTTATCGAGGGAACATCTTTCTTTAAGTGAACAATATTGTGTACATTTATGAAAGTTTCGATTAATAAACTAACAAATATCTTCACAAATTTTCTTTAATATTTTACCGAAATAACAAAGATGTCACAGTTGATAAAAAAATGTAAAAGGGTACGACTTTTTTGGTAACCTTATAAATAATAAGTCTTATACTACACCATAACGCTCGCCAATAGCTCGTTAGAAAGAAGTCAAACCAGACGAGGTTTCCGCAAACGTGCTAAGCTGACTTGTATTAGAAATCTTGCTCGTTAACGGAAACACCACTTACACTAAGACTTAACCTCAATACGATACGAATAACCCTACAGAAAGTTATATGTTTAGTAGTATAATATCTTTTCCAATTTATATACCATTTACATACCATATCGTTTGAACATGAACTTTTGGCCATATAATTAATGTAGGGTTTCCATGACATCAAGGGTTTAATGAAAATTCCAAATAAAAAAGGATATATTTTACTCACTGCAGTTACTTTCAAAACGCAATGTTCCTGGGAAAATTAAAGATGAAATCTCGTACATATAGCGTCCTTATTTCGATGCCTCAGAGTCGCTCATAGTTGAATTGTCTAGATGTTTCATGGCGAGTCACGAGTAAGATCCCCGATTCAATACATTTTGTATGTTTCACATCACAAATGTTAAACCTTGCGTCTGGCTGGACCTACCTGAGACTGGAAAAGAAAAAACCGTAGGATTTGATCTGGCTTGCTTGGCATAAAACAGAGTCCAAATAATTGACTGCTGTCCTTTTATAATTGCGAAGGTACCGCAGAAAAATAGAGAACTTTCCTACAGTCATACTGTGCTGACCAGACGTGAACCAGACGGACGGTGCGTTCACCTGAAAAATGATGATAAATGTCGTCACGCCTTAATGTGTCTAAAATTTTAAATCCTTAATAGATCTGCATTGACGGCTTGCGTCCTTATTACCCACTAACTTTAGTCTTTGTTCAATTGTAAATATATACGCTACCGCCCGTGACTCAAAAGGATAGGCAGAGATCATGGATTTCCATTTGACGCAATCCTGGCACACCTCTCTCGCTTTTTCTACAATCATACATCTACGCATGCAAGCTCGTCGGTTACGGGTACTCCTTATATCGCCCTTCTTTAGTGTGTTACTACTCTCATCGATATAAGTTCTCCTAGGATGTCCCCTAACAACTCTGCCACTCACTTTGGAAACATGAATGTTTTTCGTTTCATTCTTTCCACATGCCCGAACCACCGAAGCATACCTTTCTCAATTCTAGTCATAACATCCTCGTTTAAGCTACACTTTTCTCTTATAACGCTATTTTTAATCCTATTATACAATGTTACACCTAACATACTTCTTAAGGATCGCATCTCAACGGCATTAACTCATAACATGCTTTTCTTGCCAAACCCAGCTCTCCCATCCATACATTAAAGTGGGGACAAGCACAGCATTGTGTTTTGCCAGACGAGCCTTCATAGACACAATTGACTCTTCACTACAGTACCTATAGTCCCATTCATTTTATTTCCTGCATTCACTCGTCGTTCAAAATCTTTAACATGCTTACCATCTCTGCTAAACATACATCCCAAATACACGTACTCTTACACCTGTTCCACTTCTTTGTGAAAAAAAATTTTGAAATGTAATATTGATAAACTGACTGACGCAGCCATCTGTTAGAAACTTAGGGAACTTTTAAATTACTAATTTCCAATTTCACCAAGTTTTAAAAATCGCGCGAAATTTGTCAACGTTCACATAGACCCACATATTGAGATGGGTCGTTGTGAACTTGGCACGAGCGGAAATGATGACGTCATTAGTGACGTTTTCGCCGCGACCATAACGATCATAGTCATTAAGTGGAACGGCTAAAGGAGCATTTTGAGCGTTGTGAACGCTTAGTGGAATGCAGTCCCTGAAATCGCACTGTTTGCTATTTTAAAAAATGTAATAAAATAATAAGTAGTTAGTGAATGAAATCATGGTTATCTGAGAATAAATAATAGTTCATGAATAAACATCGAGACATGAGATTTTTATATATAAGATATTTATGTTCCAATATTACTGTTGTAATCACAAAACAGAAATTAAATTATTCACTATGCTCAGTCTTGGATTTGCATGAGAATTGCACATGAACTAGCGTAAGTTAAATAATCATGAGTAACGATAGGATTTATACCCATTCTCGACGTAATGAAAGAATCGTACAAACTATTAAAACATATGTATGTATATTCAAATACATATTTGTATCATGAATTGTGTTTTACTTGCATTGTTCAACCAGTTTTAGTCAATGTTAAACCACCTGCAAGGTCTTCGTAAAAATAATAACAATAAAGACTGCCGTGGCATCAGTAATGTCTCAGATGTTGAGTAATAAATTCTAAGACGTAGGACCCGTTCGTTTTGTTCTTTCGGCAAAAATAACTCTAATATTTTATCGAAAATATAATTTTTATAATTAAATTAAGTAATTGTATCCTTAAACTTCAATATCAATTACGCTCTCTAATGCTTTCTGGGCCCTCTTGAATCTAATCTAAAGTTTACATTCGCCTTATACTGTAACTTGCGACTAGAAAATTCTTATCTCAAGTTATCGAAATCATTTTTTTTTTTTTTTATTTTATTTAGGTACACAAAACAGTTTACAATCATTACATACTTCTGATTAGGACACAATACTTAAAAACTATTACAAACTATTACAAACCAAAGTGTGTGTACACAGCATGACAAAACATGTGTATAATCAATGAGATTAACGGTTTTTTATCATTAAAGGAGAAGAAAATAGGAAAAAGTGGGAAAAAAAAGAAGTTAACTTAATAAATTGATGACTGCTCTTCTAAAAACGGTATATTTAGGATTGAAAATGTCTAGATCATGTGATGTTCCATTGTAAAGACGTCGCATTCTAACAAAAGGGTTGTAATACGAAGTATTATTTTTAAAAGTTCGAAGTGGAAACGGTATTTGCGTCCGCGTTAATTGTCTCGTGCTTATATCAATGTCGGCTAGAAGAGAAGGTGTATCAGCGGAAGAATTAATTATTTTGTGAAGCCATAATAGGTCTTGACGTTTACGACGTATATCTAAGGTTGTAACCTTGAATTTATTGCATCTTGCGGTGTAAGAAGTAGTTGTCTAGTATTTCTTTAAAAATGAATACCTTTGTAATCTACATTCGAATCAGATCAACCTTAATCTACATGTGTCAATTCCAATGTCATTTATATCTATTCTTCATAATAACGACTTCATAACGGTTATTTACCTAATACGTATCTAATATTTATCCCATAAGAAATCAAATAAAAACGTGTATGTGTGTGCTAATGTACGCACGCAAGAAGTTATACTAATTTAGCGTAACAAAACAAAAATAACAAAAAATGTTTTCCGTGTACTCTTTGTTTGGGAAGAAAAGACACTAAATGCAATTGATAACGGCTTAATTACGGTTAAAGGGTTGGAATTATACGTAAATGTCAAAATGCCAAAAAGTGATTAAAGAAAATTTACTGTAACTAAAACAAAATTATAATGAAAATAGCAAAACGATGATTCCACAATATTTAGTTTGGTATCTTCCCAAATTACATGTAGTTTAAAATAGGTAGCGGCAGACTTAAATCATCTCAGACGTACACCATCCTTTTAGAATAGCACAGTATTGTGAACTGTTCTAAATACAAACTCAAATAAAAATGTTAATTCGTTACAAAAACAAGTAGTCTTCCAATGGTTAAGGTAATTGTAACCAGTTCGTAGCAGATATAAGATGTCAGTATAAAAACGAAGAAGAAAACGTGCATGATGGTACGTTTTTGTTCACGTTATAACGCGACAAGACGTTCACATGGTGGTAAGTTGTCTCATCCACGACAATTACGATCCTATAATATCCAGAGTATTTACGATCGCCACTACAAGACATATGATAGTGTCTTGTTAGTTCAGTTAATCATACTTGGTACATATTAAAATTGGTCTCTGTATCTAAAAGTTTGAAGAAAATCAATTCAAAATATATCTTTAGTACAATTTTGTGATTAGAGGAGCAGAAAACCGTGCCGCAACGTTTAAAATTATTTTCAGAACAATGTAACACTTTTAAATTTTTTAAAACCAACGTATTACACATAGATATTGTTTATTTAACAATAACTTTTAAATTATTAAGTATAAGTTTTTTTATTAGGTAGAGCCCGCAACAACAACATCTGTTGTACGAATGGGCCGGCTCGACCGGTGAAATACCACGACCTCACAGAAAACAGGCGTGAAGTAGAAGTACTCTGTGTTTCGTCTGATGAGTGCGGTGCCAGAGGCCTAATTTCAGTCCTCTTCCCCTTCCCACCCTTTCCTCA
>JWHW01016910.1:62125-90094 GCA_000931545.1 Papilio glaucus | reverse complement strand
CTTACTAAAAAAGGGCGATATAAGGAGCACCCATAACCAACGAGCTTGTATGCGTAGATGTATGAATGTAGAAGAAAACTTTTTTAATTTATCGTTTATTATATTTCATTGTATTTTAGGATTAACATATTTTTTAATGCAGATTACAACACTTGTAACTTGTTATGGCATCGTATTGCTATTGTTAAAATTATATATTTATTGTGTATAAAATATTCAGGATACATCATAAAATTAATTAATTACTTGTGAAATTATATAGTTTTTACATGATATGAAATCATCTAAAAACCGTCAATTTTAAATTACAAACACGAAGATTTTGTACTCGTGAGGTGGGAAACGAATAACGGGATTATAAAGTAGCCAATAGGCGACTTAAGGTCGCTTCATTTTTGGGTCTCGGATGCTCCATCTGGAGGGATGTACCATCTTTGGAAGTGACATATGTAATGACCCAAAGCAACCGCTGCGGTAAAGAAAGTATAACATGTTACACTTATCTAGACTTTAATTTAGATTTAGATTATAAAGAGGAAAGATTTGATTGTTCGCATTGAATAGGCTCTGAAACTACTGGACTGATTTGATAAATTCTCCCACCATTGGAATCCTAAATTAACCCTGATGAATGTAGGCGATAGAATTCTTGTAAAAATTTAATTTAATTTAATTTTGATAAACATTCGTATTTTAGTATATCTTTCAAAGGTTATTTGAAATTTAAAATACGTCTCTTACGACTATATGGAATTTGGAGGACAAAAGCTGGTCTTTAACTTGATCGGTCCATCTTGGTGAGCGGCCGCACGGTCTTTTCCTTCAGTGTTGCCAACCACAGTTAGTTTTTCCAAACTTTCGTTCCCTTTGCGCATTGTGTGACCGAAGTACGAAAGAATGCGTTCTTGGCGTATGGTGGAGAGGCGTGTTTTAATTCGGAGCTGAGTCGGAATCGATTTGATATTTATTTTTTAAACACCATTTAAATAGTCCTACTAATAAATATCATTTCTAATCACTCGAAGTATTTTTTTAAATATATATTATATTCCCCATTTTGAGATATCACCGACACGCGGAATGTTGAATTTGTATGGAACTCGATATCTGAATGTATATAAATCTATGGTCACTTCGTAGTTTTCACGTGATTCATTCGGCGTACAAACATCCCGTTCATTATTGATACACATCATGTGACTCCATTTTGTGAAAGCTGTAATAACAGCCAGTCATTTCGAATAATCGCCGCCTGTGTACATTAATTAAAAATTACAAAGTTAGTAGTAATTATTTTTAGATTGCGACAATATGGGTTGGTATTTTAAAACTTTTTAATGTCCCATCAAATATTTTATAGTTATAGTGAGAAATAACAATAGGACGGGAGGAAAAAAATGGATACAGAGCGCGGTCCGCCTGTTGCCGACCTTTGGTTATACAGTCATATTGGAGGGTAGGGTAGGGTATTGATACGGTATTGATAGTCAACATCTTTTGAACTGACTTTTCACAAATTAAATAAGTCAAATATAAGAAACGCAGACCTTTTAAGATCTAACCACATAGATACCAGAAGCAGCTTGTGACATTATGAATAGTAAAAAAATCTCTAATTTCTTCATAAGTATCTTGCAACCCCTGATGAAACATTTATAGCAAAATATCAGTTTATTCGGTAACGTTCAAAGCGCCTTTCAAATTACGTCCGCAATTAAGCGCTTATAAGCGATTGCTGTAACGTTTTGAAGTTATAGAAAATACAACAAAAAGTAACATTAAACGTAATACTGCTTACAAATTTATATCACTTTTTTAATTAAAGTATGGAATTTAAAATAAAATGTTAAAATCTAATAAATATATTCTTCATAAAATAATATATTATCTATAATAAACTTGTGAATTTCCCCTTAAAACACTAATATACAAACCGACAGACTAATTAAAGAGGTAATATATAGATATTACTACTTTTATATATACTATAATATGCACGTTTTATAGAAAAGTGCATATTATAGTAGGGACAAGTAGAGAATTTCAAAAGTTTTTAATGTGCTGTCGTAAAAACATATTTTTGTGCGCTTATATTGGAAACGCTGGCTAAATCTTACGAGATAGATCAACATAATGTACTACGGAATTATGTATTTTAAAAAGATCTACAAAAAGCCAGGAATGGCATATATCTATCCTTTACGAATAGCTTACTGTACCCAATTCTAACTTCAAAAAAAATGAAAAGCCATTAAGACGGATACAGTATTAATCCTTATCAACATAATAAGTTGGTCAACTAAAGCAATTCATGCATATATTATGATAATCCCTAACACCATGTATTTTAAATGATTATCTTTGGAGTGATCGCAAGATAAAAAGAATGCGCGCGAAAATAAAATCAAGTTCACACCGATATCGGGACCGTCCAGTTGATGCGACCACCTCCGCGCCGCACCCCTTGCTGTCACCCAAGGTGATCAAGCTCAATATGCCGTCAATAACGGGATCGACTCATCCAGTAATTAATACAAATTAATACGCCTTATAAGTAACATGACATTCATTAATTCTAAGGAGGAACTAAGTTAGCTGGGTCAGCTAGTTTACCTATAATGCCAAGTCAACGCGAAATCAATTTACTAAAATTTCCAGTGAGGAAGAGAAGAAACGCGTCCGAAGCCGTGGGCAATAGCTAGTTTACCCATAATTCCTTGGAATTAAGATTTTGTTAATTTTAAAATTTAATAAAGTTGCTATATATTGAGGGTGAATAATACAAGTGGGTGAATATTTATTTATACCTACTTTGTGCAAGATAAGGAAAACGATGGATCATTTATAAATTAATTAAGCATATAAATAAGTCGTGGTTACTTCCCGTTAGTTGCAAGCGATTATTTAACTAAAAATAGCTCACTCGAATGTGAGAAATCACGTTTTCCTTAACTATATAGCACAGTTTTAAATGAAATGCGACTTCATCCTTTTTTTATATAACTTTAGGGACTTTTCAAGCAGCCGAAAAGTGCATTCCGTCGCTATAGCCGGATGTTATATTCATAGGTAGAAAAGAGAAAGAAGTAACTCATTGTATGTTTAATCGTAAAACCTATCACCTAAAAACAAAAGCGCATGTAAACAAAAGATAAGAAAGCTAAGTTTGGATTGAACAGTGATCTAATACAAGCATTAAAGTCTCTTTATAAAAAACATTACTCTAATGAGTGTTTAGTGGGTGGTGGTGAGCTCACCACTTCTACGACATCAAAATAAGCTATATTTTCAGTAAAGGAAGTATCAGAAATACAGTTTCCAAAGGAACATGTTCGGGACCGTGAGAGCTGACAAGCTCGCCACTACTTCGATGCGATGGCAATCGAATTTTTCAGTACAATTTCACGGAAACATTTCTTTAGATCTAGAGTAGGTAGTAGAAAACGAGAACGACAATATTTTCACGCACTTTTTACAAAAACATATTTATTTTGCTGAGGTAATAGGCATGGATTTTTAAATGTTGAATTTGATAAACACAAGTCCGAATTTGATTTTCGAACAATTGAATTTGATTAAAAATTTGATTTCCAAAAGTCTAAATTAAAAGTTAAAAACATGCACCAAACAAATAGAGAACAACATAGTTCAAGTATAGAAATGTGATATAACCAACAACCAGGTGATGAGCTACTAAAAGAATTTGCATCACAAAAATGCGGAAAGGTTGCTTTATAATACATGTAACATAACCGTACGAAATTTGTTGGTGTCCTTTGCAATTTATCTATCCATAATTTTTGTGCGTAACGCTCGGTTTCTGAAAGGTATGTCAAATTTTTATTCAACCTATACTCATGGCATGTCAAACCAGTTTCAGTGCCTAAAAGAAAAAAGTTCTTTACTTAAATAAGTTTAAGACTAAAATCGTGGTGTTCGAGCGAGCGGGACTTCTTAAACGAACGGGAGAACTCTCAGACCTAGAGATCGTATAGCTAGGATCAGATATAACTGAGAGGCAAATAGGGAGGCAGTGGAGGGGAATTTCGAAGACGTACACAGATGGCCAAAGTATAGCAAATTAAATAAAATCTGGCAAAACAGGATGGCTTCGAACACCACAAAGACCAGACTTATGCATGCTTTGGTATTCTCAGTATGTTTGTAAAAATCATGGTCAAGCAGCCGGCCGAAACAAAATCGAGACTCCTAAAATGTGATGCTGGTTGCGAGTATCATAGACAGCAAAAAGAACCAATAAGTCCATTCTCGACCTTGAGATCACTACCGGATACTATCCACTACCTGTTACCGACGAGTTCTCAGCTATTTTGGTCATATTGCCCGTAGTCAAGCAGACAATCTGGATGAGCTGGTTTTAGTTGGAAAGAGGGCAAAAGGTCACAGGATCAATCACATACCAGCTGGTCTGGACAGGTACAGCCGACAGACGAGTACAGAGACGAGCCGAGGACAGAGCCGTGTGGAAACAATTTAACTAAACAACAAGATACGCACGACCTGCAGTAATGAAGCACGCGAAGAAGAAGACGAAAAGAAAAAAAAGTTGATCATGTATACAACTCAAATGACATTTGATCGGAATTTTGACACCTAGCTAGCTAGCTAGCTAATTTTTCCGCTTAGCCTTCCTGAAACATAGCGTTAGACTCTAAACTACTGAGCCGATTGATATTTTTATAACTTCAAAGGATATCAAATTAAATTAAGCTCTAGATAGAAGATTTATGGCAACTAAGTATTCGCTAAGTATTCGCTACGTTCCGAATTACGCACGATTTATTGTTTTTATTTGATTTTATTAAAGCATGGGATACAATATCATTAGCCATCGATCGAAATAGACCGTGAAAGTGTGACGTCACTAGTCTATTTAAGGTTGTGGGCATGCCCATAGTGCCCATAAGGGTGGATCCGCGCATGGCAGAGTTGGTAAAGAATTTATATCAATCAGATTAGTGGCTTACTAAAAAAAGGGCGATATTAGGAGCACCCATAACCGACGAGCATGTATGCGTAGACGTATGAATGTAGAAGAAGCAGATGTGTGCCAGGATCGCGCCAAATAGAAATCCATAATCTCTGCCTACCCCTCGGTGTTACGGGCGTGAGCGCATATTTTACGCCTATATTCAATATCACGTCCTACCCAGTACAAAAAGGTCAGATAGACTTATGAATTGTACATACATAGCGCCACATTCAGGTATTGTTTTAAAAAGTCAAGCCTGCTTTTGTTTTGCTTATTATGTACTGATAGCAACGCAACTATTTACAAAATATATATTATTACCATAAATATTCATAGCGATTCAACTGAGATAGTTCTGCGCAATTGAGGTAAAAACGTAAAGAATGAATAAGATGGATATTAAACGAAACCTAAATTTGCTAATTCGAATCGTTTAAGTCTTTAGTACGTACAGAGATGTTAATACAATATTCATACTGTACATTTTATGTAGTATAACAGTTGTCTGGTTTTCATAGTACAAGTTCTGTTTATTTTGGTATGAGATGGCCGTGTGTGAATACTATCCCGGGATATATATTATTATTGTTCAAAAAAATAGTACTATAAAACAGTCACCGTAGAATTTCATAATAATCATTTCAATAATTCATCGGCGATCAAATACATAGTATGTGTATATTGTATTGGCAAAGAAATAATAGTATTCGTGTAAAAAATAATTATTACGATGTAAGTGCATTATGAACGCTTGATTGAAATAACTTCAAAGTCGTTAAGTAGAAAATGTAACGAAAACATTCTTGTTTCATTTTATATAAATAAAATCGTAAAGATCTTGTTGTTTCGCTACCATACTGAACTGCGAAGAAAACTGAGAAAAAAAAACAAAAGAATTCAGTGTCTAAATACGTAGTTTGTTTTCCAGCGTCTTTTGTTCAGCTCATTAGATATGGTTCGTGTCTAATGCGCCTTCAACAATGCAGCGTAACGATTGTAGCTTTTTAAGCTATGCATGATTTTTATTATTTGCAGAAATAATCAAACACGACGTGCAACTTAGCCACTTTACGTTTCCCTTTTTTGTTTATTGGTGGAAAGAAACCTTGTAAGTGTAAGTTTGAATAATAATTTCAACGTCAACATTGTGATGATAATAATGTCGATTGTTGCGAAATTCGCAAGAAAGGGTTAGGCGCGGGTTGCGCGGGCATGGCGGGCGTCGCGAGCGACGTTGCCGATGTCACTCGAAGATGTTTTAGAAACGGATTATAAACAGGCGAGCGCTCGGCGGCACTCATTCAGTACCGCTAAACTGCGGCGACGTCGCGGCCGCAACCCTATCCGTTGTTTGAGACTTCGCTATGACCGAGGGCTCTGTAGTCAGGCAATTTTTTTGCGCGTCGGCCAATGACCGGCCCACGGGCCCGCCGTACTGAACGTTCGGAGGCAGTCACGTGCCCGGGGTGAGGCGCGGCGGGCGGTTCCACTCGCAGTCGAACCTTCTCTTATAAGATGCACACTCGCCGCGTCATAGGTGTGAAGCGTGCACGGTCGAGCGGCATGCCCCGAGCGCACTCTGATACGCTCGCATGCCGATATTTAGTTTTAGTTTAATTATGTTTGCATAGTGCCATGTAGAATGTCTCACAGTAGCCTCAGCTGTCACTACGACAGCTATCTACCCTCGGACTCGTCCCTGGAGACAGACGCACTTAACCGACATTGGTGAGTTACTTGTTTAGTTTATTAATTAATTAAACTATTAAAATATATTTTTCAATCATATGTTACAAATTGTAAAATGAAGTAATAAGGTTATAAAGACATATATGTATAATTAAACTGTATCTTTTCCAGTAACCAGGATTTTAAATAATAATACCTAAATCGCTTTTTCGAAAAAAAATAATTACTGTATTTACGTTACATTTAGAATAATTTACTTCATTTAATAAAGTATGAAATAAAAAATTCTAAAAATTAGAAAATTTGATTCATATTGGTATTTTCAATCTTTACAGACGTTAATTAGATAATTTATTGAACTATATCGTATGAATAGCATAAACTTAGTTTACTTTATTATTATTAATAAAGACTAAATACATGTAACTGCATTCTAATAATAAAACAGGATAAAGTCGTGCTTAAAGTTAATTTAAAATTCTAAACACGTGTACCATCGAAAACGATATACGACAACATTTTAACCAGATGTTGCTTGTTTAAATAGCCGATTATTATTAAAAATGTATGTACCGTATTGAAATAACGCACACCTATTCGACCCACATGCGACCTCTGTCGTCATGGACCCGAGACGTCGGTTCTGAGGAACAAACGCGTAGCCTAAATATCATAATCGTACCAGTCATACAAACCGTTCACAATCCATTGCGTATTAACAATGACCCAATACGCCGCGTAGTTTTCCATCCGTTAAAACCTTCTGCCACGCATTTACTTTCGATTCAGGTTAACCCATGACTATAAGGTTAACACGTCTTTGTTTCACTCGATCTTGAAAATTAATTTACACGGAGCCTTTAAATTTATTCTTTATCATTCAATTGACATAAAGGAAAAAGAAAATAGATACTGAATAACAATATCGTATACAGAAATGATATAAGTTATTGTACTTTTAAATTAAAAACGATAGTTCATGAAATACATAACCAATAGTTCCCTTAAAGAAAAAAACACGTCACCAGCCAGATGTACGGCATTATCTTACTTATGAATACTGTTTACTTCATGTCCTGCGTGAACTAAAGTGCATACAAAACTTGTCTGTAAACCTACGGAAATGAACTTGCTCTACAAAAAAAGTTAGTTGCCTTCAAAGTCACATGACACATTCATTTATGGGCAAAGCGGGCTAACCTTAACCTAAAACAGGGTTAGAAAACACGAGGCGACTATAAGTCAATTACATACCCTTGAAATTTCAAATAAGTTGTTTCAATTTATTTCATACGTCTTAAAACTTATTCAATGTATATTATTACTAATTATTTCGTTCATAACTTGTTCGCAATGGGGCTTGACGATTATTTTAATGCCCTTTAGTTTTAACTGGTCATTCGATGCCGCTGGATGATAATGAACATTTCCCAATAATAAAGACCTGATTGCAAAACAATTAGTTTCTATTACCAATGTAATTTGTAATATTTGCATATTGCATTTATTTTTTTATTGTCTCCAGGAATGGCCGGGTGTCAGCGCAAGCAGAAGGGCCATCGCGCCGCAAGAGCAATCTACACAATGCCATGGCGGCCGAAATGGACTCGTCATGGGGTAGGATTACATTATTTCTCTACATGAGTCATTAGGTAACGAAAACCGAAGAAGTTAGTAGTCCGCCTCAAATTCTAAGAATCAACGTACGAATGACGGGCGGCTTTATTTTAAATCGTTACATGTCTCTCTCATACAATTTTTACTGTGAAAAAAGCTATACGCTGACCACATATCTTACTTACGTTCAATGAAATCAGATCTGTTTTACGAATGTTAAATGATAAGCTACTGTGTTTTTTTCATGGTAGAAGGTGGCCCATAGGCATCTGCAACTAGCTAATGAGTTTCAGATGCATTGCCTACCGTTAATGGGCAGAGGAGGAACAGACAGTAAAAAGGATATTTCCTTTTCCTTTCCATAGATCGAGGGTATCTAATCCCGTTAATTTCTCTTCTCCTTCCCATCCTTTTCTTATTAGAAAAACAAGATTAGGCCTCGTACACCTCACTCACCAGACGAAACCCACAATACTTCTGCTTCACGTCTGTTTTCTGTGAAGTCGTGTTTTTTTACCGGTTGAGCCGACCCATTCTTGCAACGGATGTTGTTGCGAGCTCTACTACCTACTGTGTTTCTCGCAGTATCAAAAGGAAAATATGAGACAAATACTACATCATAAAAATCATCATTAGATGTGAGTATTTGTTTTGTGCGATCTATACCATTAAAGTTTAAAAAAATATATATTTTGGGTAAGTCTTTTTTTGTATGGGCATGAATGCATGATGAAAGTTAGGTATGGCAAAAAACGATTTTAATTCATAAATAATACTAAAATGTTGCGCCTTAGTATTAATATTGACCGTGATACTAAAACGATAGAAATAGAAGTAAAGAAGAAAAAATAAGAGAAAAGTGGTGCTTGAAAGTTAATGTTCTAATTGTTACTGAGAAAAATAAATAGTTAACATTTCAAATTGTTATGAATGAATGAAGAAAACAAAAGAAAATTTGCGGTAAAGTAAGAGTAGGTTAATAAGATTAGGTTAACAAGGAAAGGTGATATAAAATGATTTGCATGTATGCGATAAGATATCGATGTGGAAGCAACTAAAGGCTGTCTAAGAATCGTATAAAATAGACGAATATGGCCTATGCCAACTACTCTGAACAACACGCTCATTGCGTGCGTTGGTTATTTATTTTATCTAATGAAATAATAATTGTTCCTTGATTTCGCTTAGGTTACACTAATAACTTTATGAGCAATTTATAAAAGGTGCAACCTTATCACGTTCAGTTTAAATGACCTTACAAGGTTCGTTTAATTTTGTAATAGAAAGGCGGTCACTTGTTCTTGTTCAGACAAAAGAGGTTTACTATTGTTGTATTCTCATTTATTAGGTGATATGAAAAAAGAGCATCGTAACAAACTATTATTTTTATAAAACCTCTATGGTGCCAAAAAAAAAATACAGGCAGTCATAACGACTGCCTACAGAAGTAAAAACTACAAACAGATGGGAAGGCGCGACAATAGATCAAAAATAAATAAATAAACACTTCACAATACATTTTAAAATTGAAAACAACACACATAAATTGTAAAAAATAGTTCGTCGAAATTGTTCCTAATTCAAATTCAAAGCTAGTTGCTCACGCGTGCTGCTGACGCATGTTGCACGTTGTTCACGCGAACCTATAAGATTTACCCCTACCAAATATCGGCTAACGCGGCTAACCGAGTTTTCACTTCAAAAATAAATATATACTTACATAATTGTCTGTACAAGATGTACACATATGTTAATGTTTTAGTAGATATCCTCTGTTTTAATAATGGTTCAACGCTAAGATACATTAAAATGACGTTTCGAAAGTGGCCTTATGTTGAAGCACTCTGAATGGTAATATCAATACGGCTTGTTTCCTGATAATATAAGCAAATTAGTTGGAAAGTTTTACAGTTAGATAGCATTCTCGATAACATAAAAATTCATCGCTTTTTTCGACTATTTTAATTTTACTATGACCGATTTTAATACTATATTAATTGTCATTGTATTAATTAAAAAGAAATCATGAATGGGATATGTGCAAAAGTAGTTTGTACATATCCCATCTTTATTGATTTTGGTAATGTAATGAATTCCGTTTATCTTTTATAACACTTTTAAAGCTATCGAGCATTGACATAGTATAACACAAATTGTTTATGTTATAATTAGAATTTCTCAACTACAGCAAAAAGCCGTAACCGGTGTTTTATTCACCACTATATTTTCATATAAAACTAGGTCACCTAATACAATTTTGTTTGATAAAATTGATCATCTCGCTGAAATAATCTATTTAATACGATCTTTTTTAATTAATAAACAAACATGTTTCACAAAAAACAAGTTTCCGATACATGCAAATTAAATACGTGTGCGATTATAATGATGTTACAACGAGTTCAGCTAATTTACAGAGCGCATACAAATTATGCCACCTGTTGTTTCGTTCATTCGCTACGTTGATATTAAAAAGAAATTAATAAGTTGTCACGCGATGAAAGATGTAGAGAAAGGTAGCTTGAACAAATATCAAGATACATCTTTATCTTTTATCTTTATTATTGCACACGTGGCATCAACATCCGCTTGATGAAACAACGATAAGCGGAAATGAAACTCATATTTACAAGCTTAAATAACCAATAGTAGGCCGTTTCTGCGGAAGTATTAAATACACAATCTTCAACACGTCAATCTGCACATTAATTAGGTACCATATTTTTTAATAACTTAAATAAGTAAAGTTGTTATATAACAGGGAATAAAATCTGTAATTTTTTTTTCCAAATTTTTCCTGTTTTCTAGGTATTTATAAACAAGGTGTATACCACAGAATAAGAATCAAATACATTTTTTTCTTATCTGCTTGAGATTGCGAAAACTCACATCACCAATAAAGAGGACTTCGTCTACGTTTTACGACTGGGAGGTGCAAGTTGATAAGTTTTATTTTTTAGGAAAAATAACAAAATTTAAGGCACCAGTGGAAGTCTTCCCTGAAACTGTTACCATAAATAATTAAGAAACGCCAATCTCTGTGATTAAAAAATTACAACTTAAGAATCTATCGAAACGACAAATATTTAAAACCAAGCGTTCGTGCCGGGCGCCGCTAGCATAAATTTGAATTTTACCAGTTAAGAAAAAAAACTTTACGCTGTTTTACTTCTAGACAATGTAGCATTTTAAAAGTTAATGAATTATAAAAATATTTTCAATAGTTTCAGATTTTATTCATTACAAACACTTCAATATATTATTCATTAGTTCAAATTAGGGTAAGAGTACTCAAAAAGGTTTTCTTAAGATCGATCAAACGTTTATACTTGTAGATTTAATTTTAAAACATATAAATAATAAAGTAACTTATTAAATTAAATAACAATTGATGTAGATATATTTAACCACCAGTAAAATAAATAAATTTACTTTTCATGTAAATTTCATATAGAATACATAATTGAACGGAAACAGTGATCAATTAACGTTAGACAGCCCACTGCTCGTTTGCCACCTTATCCTATAAAAAATGTTAACATTTTAAAACTTTGTTTACTTGAGTTACAAACACCTATTGCTGTAATGTATGACGTTGACTTTCAGGACTGGCTTCAATTGAAAAAATGATAATCTTATTCTTATTTAATCATCCTCGCTACACCCTATTGCCTATAAAATAGATATAGAAAGGCGCCTGCACCAACCATCCGAATACTTCTCACAAGGAATAGTATTTAAAATCAATAAATACTATTTCCACTTTAAAGTAAATCTTTGTTCATTTAACTATCAACCCTCCGTCCTTCAAACGATTAATGTATTTCTATTCAGCTGTCAGTTCCCACAAATTGATCGATTGACACTTCTTGACACTTGTGCTTCGACTTCGAACGTAACGCGACATTTCTTCGTCCGCAGATCGGCCGGCACACATCGAGGGCAGGTATAAAAAATATTCAACAACTTCTTCCGTATATTCCAAGAAAGCACTATCTCATCAAAGCGAACATATCGAAAGGTAATATCTCGTATTTGTCTACTAGTTATTGCTTTTTTATAAAATTGGCCATCATAGTTCCATGCTATAAGTGTTGTGTTTTCTCTGCATTCATATTTCTTACATTTTCTGTTTTTTCTTTTAAAAAATTGTTTTGATGATTTAGGTATATCACTATTTTATTTAAAAGTAATGTATAGAATACTATAATAACACAACATACATATATCCAAGAATTTTATTATGTTCAGCAATTTACAAATTCTGTATTTTGTTGAAATCATATTATGAAGTTAATAGAGAATACGTGATAAAACTATAAACTTTGACCGACAGGTTAGATCACGTATTCTTTGTAACTATATATTTATTTATTGCAATATATTAATTATGTATAACAATTAATACACAATTTAATAAAATGAGTGCACAACATTTTAAAACATTACTCGATACTTTAACTATAAGTTCATATCAATTTAGAACGTCGAAATACATTGGAGTGCGTTAGCCAAGTGAACGATGTATTCTTGTGACGGCAGGTCCTGGTGGTACGCCTGCTGCCAGAAGTGTCATCAAGAGGACCCTGGGACTCCCTCCTGGGAGCCACCGCATTGGCAAAAGATTTGTCCCTACCCACTATGTCCATCCTACAGAAATTTTGCTCAAACAATTTCCGTATTTTTAATTGGTAAGTCATTTATTACTTTAATCTTCAATATAGTAAACAAATCAAAATGTTTTTAAACGTACATAACAAAAAAATATGTAATTAGTATTTACAACCACACATTGTCTCCTATTTATATAACCAGTTCATGGCGATTTCAAAGACCGATTCGCGTCAAATCACCGTTACCACTTATAAAGATCGCGAGTCAAATATTTTAATGAACGTTTTAGGTATTTTGGTATGGGTGATTATATGGCTAGTGATGGGCGAGAGCGCAGCGCCGGGCGGGCAGCTGTTCACGCTGGCCGTCCTCACCATCGCCGCTTACTTCGGCGGCTGGCTTATGGTCAAAGTGACGACTCTACCCGCACTCATCGGAATGTTGATTGTGGGAATTATTATGAAAAATATTGGATTTGTGAACTTTGATGAAAGCTTCGAACGCGTTTGTTCTTATATAAGGTAAACATTATATCATATAAATTTTAGGCATTCTTTCTTAATCTAACTGTTACGAAAAACTCTTTACGTAAAACTATCATAATTTCACCTTTAAACATCTAGAATGAAAATAACTTAAATTTAATTGTAGTTTAGATCAAACTTATTATGTTTACGGCATATTTTACTTTGTCTTTTTTGTTACTAGAACAATAATAATAGATGTAAATTAATGGCACATTTCGTTCACATTGAATGAATATTGATACATAATAAACGCATCGTAACTCTTTCAGAAAAATAGCTTTAACAATTATTCTAACTCGTGCTGGTTTGGATCTTGATCCGGTTGCAATGAAAAAATTCTTCTTCACCGTTATAAAGCTGGCTTTAATACCTTGGACATTTGAATGTGTACTTTGTGCAGTAATGGCCAACTTGTTACTCGGCCTGCCTTGGGATTGGGGTGAGTATCTCTTAATTTATTATTTTTAACGAAACATCATCAGCGACAAGCCGATGTAATTCCGTTATTTCGTCCACTTCGGGATAGCATTAATACTATTCACATTAGTCCAAATAAGGTGTAGTGAAATAAAATTACAGTTAATTGAGATTATACTGTCTTGTAATATATACTTTATATTTAATGAAGCAGAAGCCAATTTTGGTTCGTTTTTAGTTTAATTAATAATTACAAATACTAAAAGTTAAAAATTGTTTCTCATTGAAATACTTCTAAAATACAAAAAATAACAATATTCAAGCTTTGATCGAGGCATAGTTTCATAAATACCCTTATAACTGCTACTCCTATGATAAATACTGCCTCAATCCTACAATAATATTATTATTTGTACTTTTAATGTCGTATTTGGTTGCAGCCTTCTTACTGGGCTCTATAATAGCGGCGGTGTCGCCCGCTGTGATCGTGCCGTGCTTGTTCCGGCTGCGCGGCAAGGGGTACGGCGTGTCCAAAGGTATCCCCACGTTGGTGCTGGCTGTATCAGGCGTAGACGACGCTGCCAGTGTTGCCGTCTTCGGAATAGTTTCCTCTATTATGTTTGCAAATTCCTCAATGACGATGAATATTATACAGGTAAAAAATAATTAAATACATCAAATAGACTTTTAGTTTAAAGGTTTTATTATTATTTATACTAATATCATCGAAACATTGCTCGGTTAGCGAGGACAAAGTAATTAGTTAGAAAGAGAATATGTTTGTTAGTACAAAAAATTAAATATAGTCTGGGCTATTTCTTTCATATCATATATGTTTTCAGGGACCATGCAGTGTGATTGGTGGAATAGTCTTTGGAGTTGTTTGCGGTTACCTTGTGAAATACATTCCGGAAAGAAACGATGCTTTCTTAGTGCCACTGCGTGTGCTGCTTCTTCTTGCTGGGGGTCTCATGTCTGTTTTGGGCTCAGAAGAAATCGGCTGGGGCGGAGCTGGTAAGTCAAATTCTCTTCCTAAAACTGACACTACATGATTTCATACACAATAGAAAAACACAGTCATACGGACTGTCAATAGAAGTGAACACGCAAAACAGGTATATTGGCGCGACAATAGTTCAAAAATAAATAATTTATAAACTAAAATAAACCCTTGCATCTTAACAATAAAGTTCAAAATGTTGCTGAAACATGTGGAGATTTTTTTCCATCAAATTTTTTCCTCAAGACTGTGTTTCCGCATACAAATGTATTATGTAATGAAATATATAATTGACAATTTAATATGCCTTGAACTGTCGTCAATTTAATGCTATTAGAAAATAAATAGATAATACGATGAAGTTTTAAAAGATTTCCATCGCAACAACAATATTTAGGGTTCATTTTACTCAAACCCACAACTCACCCGCTTTCTCACTAACCGGCAGGCGATTAAATTGTTTGTGCAGTCAATAGTTCCAAGTACGATTGATTGTTTTGTTCTGTATGATGCGAGATTTTCACACGAACAATACACTGTTGCAACTATAAAAATCGATCTGTAATAAAACAGAAGGAAACAAAGCTATTTGAAATCTCTGTTTACAATCGAACATCCACTAATACGAACCACCTTATATTTTATAAGCTAAGCAAAGTGATAGGCTGCGTCCAGGAAATACATTGAATCAATATTCGAGATATAAGACAACATATAAATGAGAAAACGTAAGCAGTGTATGTTTAAGTGCGCTTGTCTACATATATAGTATGAGTATTATGATTGCGTTTGTGTGCGCTACAATAAACTGATATAAATTTTAATTAAATTACAGGGTTATAAACAAGGTATTATTATATTATGGTAAATGAAATTTCTTAGGCAATTTGTCATTTCGTTTTTAAAGAAATTGAACCATTGAGGCATTACTTTATTCATTTTATATAAAAAATAAGTACAAGGAATTAATTACATCCAAACTTCATGAACATCAATACATAAAATTATAACTCGCATACATACGATGTAAAAGATACAAAACAAAAAGTTTTTAATCTCTTTGTAACGTTCAGAGAATCCAGATACAAAAATTATCATGTTCCTGCAATCATGGAATAAAGGTTCAATGTTAATTATGTGCTATAATATTATTATATATGTGTCATCGCTGTTCCCTTTCATCCAAAAGTGATCGGTAATAAGAATTACACACTTTGCTAGATCTTACCACAAAGTTCTCGCTTTATTCATGTACATATTCGTCGGTAACAAAGTCCTAAAATGAAATGAGTAATAACGGCTGATTTGAAATCGATATAAGTCTTAAACACGTTTGCAATAAAAATGTGCATGTTAAAAACAACGGGCGATAACGATTTGCGGTTTAAGCATAATAGAGTACACGTGTTCGTGTTAGTTTTGAATTCTTGTAGCGTGTCAAATAAATCGCCGCCGACTATTTCAATTTATGAAGCTCTTGTTTTCTTTTACTTTTTGAATGACGCACTTTGTTTTAGTAACAAGCTAAGAATTATGTAACATCGCTGGCCTGTTGGTGTATACTAACACTAGGTAACCTGTCACAGGCTAAAAACATCTTTCACCGAATTTCGTTTCTGCGAAATAGTTTCATCAATTTATTCAAGTTTTGTTTCGAATTATCTTAGAAAATAAACTTTTTTTGCAATTTACCTTACAAAGTTTTTCTCGTATGCATAATAAAGATAGTGAAATTAATGTACCTTAAATGTAATTTAAAAATTATGTTTCTTTGCATATTATTGTTATCAGTAGGAGTATATTTAAATAAACGAGATATTCTAATTTTCCTGTTTTTATCGTTCGAACAATATATATAAATTTGTCTTCAAGTTATGTTATTTGTTGACATAAGCCGCTATAAGTTTAAAAACATGAGACCAATTGTCTATTCTTTGGCTTACATTGGTTATCATTTCGCTGAACAATGGAATTATTTAAATATTCGATAAATTTAATTATTCTGGTACTTATACCTCATTATTTAAATAAATGATTAGATTTTAACAATTTAAGTAAACAGTATGATACGCTTAAATCGTATTCGTAACGTTTATTTCAGGCCCATTAGCCGTTATTGCATTCGCATTTGTTGCGTGTAAAAACTGGGTCGAGCAGGGATGGGAACTCGAAGACAATCCCGTTGCGACCGCCTTTGAAATTTTCTGGATGTTCTTCGAACCTATGCTGTTCTCTGTTACCGGGGCACAAGTTGTTGTAAGTATTATTTAGTGACAATTTGTCGACGAGCAAGTACGTTATTCATAGTGTACCAGGCAAATAGACAAGTTACAGGCTTACTTCATTTTGAGAGAATACTAATAGACTTGAACATCTGGAACACGAACAGATTTGCAGGCACGTTGGTCGCCTTTATATTTGGAGGAGGAAGAAACGGAGGTAAGAAGATTGGGTTAGTTGTGATGTGTTTAATTCTTGTTCAATATCACGTGGTACAACTGAATCTTTCCGAATTTCAACACTGTTAGTCTCCTCCACCCACCTAACATCACTAAAAGAACGACTACAGTACAAAGAACGCAGTTCCATGCCCCCAAGCCGGTAATAACCCTAAAGTAACGGCCCGAGCCGAGGCTCCCGAGGGAACCCTCGAGCTTAATTATAGCAACGAGGATTAGGCTAGGCGCCCTCTGCGCTCTACCTTCTCAGGCCCGGTGAATCTGTAAAAACCTCCTCTAGGCTAACAGTAACAAGTCAGTCACAAAAAAAAAGTTCCGTGCGGGTTGTTCGCGTTAGTGATTGCAGATCGCGAGATAATCTATGTAAAACTAGATCCGCCTCTAATTAAGCGATGAAATTAAAATTTCTAGTTAACAGTGAAATATAAATAATATCGACAATAATTTAATTCTTATTAACTGCATAAAAAGAGTAACTTAAAAATGCTACTTTTCTAAGTTCTCAACAATTCGTCTTAATTATTAGTTACAATATGGGTCTCTCACTTTTGATATACAATAACCAATTCTATTTATGTCAGCGCCAACTGGCGGTCGAACAGGCGCGTAACAAGATCTCAGTCCCGATAAGCTCGCCTTGCATCTGTATATTCAGACACATATTTATACCTACGACAAATTATTAAATAAACGTCTCGTGTTACATGTTTCTTGACTGTGTGAACAACGCATCCTGAACTTGTCACATATTGATGTATGTGACAAGTTCAGGATGCGTTGTTAGAGTTGACTTAGAGTGCGGGATCCTACAAAGTATTCCTCCCATTGCGCACATGAATGTACATTGGATTAAAGAGAAACTCGAGGATTTATTGATGCACGACATTCTGTTCATCAGATATTTACGTACAAAAGGGACAGTGGGTCCTATATACGCGATAGACTAATTTTATTGATTACTTTCTTACCTCCCTTCTATCTCAGAAAAGTCTAGCTCATTAATTATCTGTGAGTGCACTAATGTGTTTATATTCTTAACCTGGGGAATAATTTCAGATTGCAGATTTGGAGCCGCACCTAGTGCTGGTCGGTGGTGGGATCTTGATCACTTGTGTGGTTCTTCGAGCTATTCTGACAAGCGTGTGCGCCGTGCGCAGCAACCTCAACATGAAGGAGAAGGTGTTCGTAGGACTCGCTTGGATGGCCAAAGCTACCGTACAGGTACATACGCTCTTTGTATTATATAACACTGTTTTGTTTACAATAATAACTTTGCGTAGCTTGATTTAACTACACTTTTTGCATTAGCCATTTTAATAAAGTTCTTAAAGAAACTTTGAGTAATTCCTGTCATACAGTTCTCTTTATCGCATAGATTTCACCGTCATGCCGTTGAATTGAAATAATAAACAGTAATCATTTTATTTTTATTGCTTATAAAAGTATATTTAAAAAATATAAACTATATTTTTATATGTCATCAGGCGGCGTTAGGTCCGGTAGCCTTGGACGAAGTGCGCAAGATGGTGGTTGCTAACGGGGAACCCTTGCCGGAATTGTTGCAGTACGCTGAAACAGTGATCACAGTGTGCATCATGTCCATTGTGATCACGGCTCCCCTCGGAGCCATGGTCATAACTATAACTGGACCTAGATTGCTCTCCAAAACTACGAAGCCTCCTGTTTTGGAAGGTACGCATTTCTTTTTTTATAGCGAGCTGTACACCTAGTCGTTCATATAAATTAGAAATAGTATAATATATAATCTATACACTTCATTCAGTTTATTCACTTCACTTTCTTCCCAACCATTTTGAATGAACTGACACTTATATTATTCGTATATACTTTAGTTATAAGATATACCTATTTTTAGTGGTTTCAAGTCCAGAGTAAATAGTTGGATTTTTTTACTTTACAGTCTAGTACATAAAATATGAGGTTATTTAAAATTATAAGACATTAATTTTTGTATGTCATATTTATTACAGTAAATATAAAACAACAATCATTACACAGACAAGTTGTACAAGTATATTAGCTCACAATTTACAACATATTTCTGCTTAGTAAGTAAATCGTTCTGGTGGATGTTTCCTCGGATCATACTGGGAACTATTGTTATTAGGAACATAATAAAAATGATTTTGTTCCGTTGATGCATTATATTGAGGTATATAAGAATTATAAGGTGTCTGAGGTCTGTTCGTACTCGTCAATTGATACGGATTGTGTAGGGACTGGTTAACGTTGTTGGTAAAGCCTTTATTGTTATTTGTTGGATAATAATTGTTGCCACCAAAAGGAGCTTGGAAAGTATTTCTATCATTTCCGAACGAATTGTTAACCGCATAATTTCGGTGATTAGGGATGGTGGGTGTTCCATAAGCATAATTTGTTAGTGGGTTGTAATAGCTATTGTTAAAACCGTTCTTACCGTCGTAATATGAACCGTTAGGACTTTGGTAACCATTAAAGGTTTTATTGAAATTAGATATCGGGATAGTATGGAAGCCATTGTAATTTGGTCGTGAATTATTTACTAACTGACCCGACGAGAAAGGGTTAGGTTGCGGATAGGTATTATTAGGTATTATTTGATGACTGTTAGGTCCCTGCGAAGGGTAATTATAAGGTTTCATATAATTAGTGGTAGTGTTATAATTAGTAAAGTTGGATCTAGGATACGAGTTCGGGTAGCCCGGTTTTGATACGTTACCGAAAAAAATTGTTGGCGGGTTTATATTATAAGGGTAAGAGGTATTAGCAATCGAACGACCGGACGTAGTGTTCGCTCTATAATTAGGCAAAGGTTGGTTATTTGGGGGTCTAGGACTTGGTGGATAAGTATGTCTAGAATTTTGAGGATATGCCGAATTATAGTGGGAAATGTTAGAGTTAGGAAAGTGTGTAAATGATGAGTTATAAACAGGCCTATTTATGGGGGGATTTTGGTATGGAGTTATGGGTATAACAGGTTTTGGATACGACGGATAAGAATTGGATCCAAATGGATTACTTGGTTGGCGAGTATTATATTGATATGTGCCATTCGGTAGCCGGTACGGATAAGATGTTGGCAGCTGTGGATACACTTGTGAATATCCAGCTTGCCTGATCACACGATGATTTTTGAAGAAAGCACATAAAGAATTTCCACATCCTCGCTGAAAGGTTTCGTCTTTGAAGTCGGCATTAGATTCCTTAACCTTTAATACATCCGAAAAACTTCTAGTCTCGAACTCATTATCATTTGAAAGTGTTCGCGGAAATGGTTGAAGTTCGGTGTCAATATTCATAAATGTCTGTTTTTCTTCATCATTTTTCACTTTATCAGCACACTTAACTGTATTACTTAATTGTAAAATTACAACGATCGTTATTACGATGCAACGAACCGTCATCGTTAAAATCTTTTTAACGACTAAATGGATGAGACGAGATGATGTCACTTCAAACGTTAGTCAGATATACTTTGACCTTGTTATCACTACCGGCACTCGATATATATTTGTTGTGTACGGAATATCTTTATAATTTTATTATTATTGTAGCCTTTATTAAGTTGTCGTAGTATTCGCACAGCCGCTTAGTAATCACTGCCGAATCATAGATACCAGCTTCCATTACTTACAGAGTTTAATATATGTATGTGTAACTTATACCAAACCGTTTTCAAATCTGGATTTATTATATGATAGATGTGCCCCGCGGTTTCACCTGCCCCGCAATTTTACTTATTATATCACCTATAATATCACCTATAATAGGACTCTATATTACAGCATTTTTATCGAACAAATGTTTGACATGGTTCTTTAAATTGATGTAACTTTATAAACCGAAAAGCCCGCAACAACAACGCTTCGGCTTATGGGTGGGCCGGTGGCCCAAATTCGGTCCTTTTCTCCTTCCAAACCTTTTCTAATAAGGAGAGGATGGGAAAAGGACGAGGATTTGAAGGGCGAGGGTACGGATAGGAAAAGGAAATATTCTTTTTCCTGCTCATCCCCTCATTTGTCCATTAAAGGTAGGCAACGCATCTGCAACTGATTTGCTTCTTGCGGATGCCTATGGGTAGCGGTCACGGTCACTTAAAATCAGATGACCAGCTCTATCGTTTGCCATTTTATTCCATAAAAAAAATCTAATTAAAACGTTTTGTTTGGCAGGTTGGCGACGATCACATCGTCCGTCCATTCGAGACATCTCTATTATCGACGAAGAAGAGGTTGCTGAACGCGAGTGTGAGGCCGAAGCCAATAATTCGTCGCCGGAAGATAGTCCAGCAGCGCCGAACGCGTACAGCAGTCCCACGCCTGTGCCGGTGCCCGTCACCGTACAACCGAATCATCGCACATGACCGCTGTGAACTCGATACAATCTTACCGTCCATTGTACTTATCCATTCCACAATTTCCACAGCTTGTCTAAGCATCTGTTTAATCAAAACACAAGTATATTTACTACATATGATTCGAAACCTCCGTTATATACGAAAACAAAAGTACGTCGTAACTTCGTCTTTCCAAAATACAATTTGTTATTTAATGGGTTTTTAATCTGTCAATACTTAGTACAGAGTACTTAACGAGGTACAATACAACACGTGTACATTAATTATGGTTTTTTATCGCATATTAAGCGATAAATATTGAACATATATTCTAAACTGGGAACTTAATTTGTCGATGTGATAAATGTGTATACTTAATGTTTAATGAATTAGAATAAACCTCGCCTTTAGACTTTTATATTAGGTATTGTTACCATTCGAAAAAAAACGTTTGAGTATTATTTAAACTAAGTATCTATTTGTTGTAATTATTTGTTATTCGCCTAGTTCTAGATTAGTATTTGTTAAATGAGATCAGTATTGTTGTGACATCAGCATTAATCGTAACTATGTTTTAAATTTAAGAAACATGTAATCAATTTATAATTTTTAGAATAATGTACCAATAATTATAATGGGCAGTTCCTTAATGCGTCGCATTATATAAAGTATACTTATATGTTTCGGAGTTGAAACTTAACTTAACGTAACAAATTATAATTCAGTTATTCGGTTCGTACAATGTACCTAATTATTATTATAAGTCAAATATTTGAAAAAAAAATATACAAAAATCATGATTATTAAATCGTTTTTTTCTTAATCGTTTTCGAGATTTAATACTCAAAATTATTTTGAGAAAAGTCTCCCTTAACTGACATAACTTATCTAGAAATTATTCTTGGGACCAATTTCATAAATATTATCAGAACCATCCCTGTGAATTGTGCGCAACCTGGTATGAAGCCGGTTACAAATATGTTCTACAAAATATGTATTCTTTAACTTTTTATCTCTATGTGATCCTATTGGGAAATTATGTAATGCATATAACGGTTGAAAAATGAAATATTGTGGATATTCATTATCGCAGTCCAAACTTAGTGAAAAGTGCTAAATGCACTACTTTGAATAAAAAAATATTTTAAGAAAATACTCGTAATAAACAAATTCTTTTAATTATTCTTTCATTTCTATTATTCATTTTATCTTTTTTTATATTTTATATTTGTGCAACAGATGTACAAATGAGCCGGCCTTTATGTAGTGTTTATTATCTATAATTACATCATAATTTTTACCTATACTGATGTCATATGATAAAATTGTTAATGAACAAGAGCAGTCTGTTATTCATTTCATTAAACACTTGTCCGTCCACTGCAGGATTGCTTCGCTTTCGTACCACTATATGTGATAGCCCACTTCCTACTGAATGTGGTTTCCAATTCGCCACATATGGTATTTACCGTTGGCCTGTAGTAGAACGCTTGATGCGTCGACTTCTCTTCATACACGATTTGAACACGACTCCGTCCCAAGTGTCAAGGTTCAGCGAAAGAAACAAGAGCATTAAAAACATCAAGCACTCGGTATATTACCAACAAACCAAATGTGCAAAATGTACCCGCCTTTTAATATCACTCTCGTTATCATTTTACAGAGTTTTAAAATATTTATCGCAACTTTGAATAACTTAGAAGATATGACAATTAAAACAGTTTAAGAGTTGTAGGAAATCATTTAAATAATAAAATATAATTAACTTGGAATGGAAATTTTATTGATCATTATACATCAACATATTAAAATACTTAAACAAACTTATTGATATATTTGTATAGCGAACTTGAAATATTACATATACATAGCATTTTCGTAGCAAAATGTATCTGAGAAATATGTGCTGGTGTAGTCTAGCAACTTTTCCATCTTTTTTTAATAATGTCAGATGGTTCACGGCTGAAGCCATGAGCAAACTTCACTCAAATACTACCCTACCCTACCACCACCCTATAACCACATACCAAATAACCGACCTAAAAGTTTAGCAGCGTTATGTATAAGTACGACGACTGCCAAAGAACCTGTGACTAAAAACTAATCGAGTGTCTATTTTTAAAAAAATGGCTGATATTGTGAAGTACAGTGCGTGTAACCAATCGAAGTCTATTTAAAAAAATGTTTCTTCGTTATATTCTAATGCTACATATTTAGATTTAAATTGTACACAAGACGCAGTGCTCATTCAATATACAGCCTGGCATATGCTTTAGTTGCTTAATATAATATATTATCTACGCTTATCTTATACGTTATTACATATATATCAATATTACGTAAAATATATAAATTGCAGACATTCAAACGAATTATTTTTCTTGTCTTTCTACACGGTCGGTATCATCATTTGATACTCTTGGTTTATGTAAAAACAAAATGTTGAAAAAAGATTTATCCATCTTGACATAATACTAAAAAACTTGGCTTTAAAATTGTAATCGTCATTCACACTTCTCAAAACATGACCAAATGTGCAATGTACATAATAAAATATCCTTCAATATTTATTTATAGAACTTATTATTAATTTTTACGTAACATATTTTGTACAGTAACAATCTGGCAAAATTTTACTTGGAGATAAATAAAACGTTGAAGCAAAGAACCAAAAAAATAGACGCAGTTCTCTCCATTGTCCTGCATTCAGTCCATGTCAAATCTAAACAACTCAAATCACTTTGATAGCAACATTAACTGGACTCAAAACGCTGCCCACCAGGGGCAGCACACTTTGCTAACTACCTACCTATGTAGGTGACTCCTAGAAAGTATTGAATCGATTATTACTAAAATAACGGGGTTTATCACCTAAGTATGCCCCTCCACTTACATGATATTAGGTGGGATCATAGTCAAGCAACGTGTAAGTGAAAGATGTTGACTATACGTGTACAAGCGTACGCCTATACTTATTTTTAATTTATCTTAATATGCACTACTTATAAATTTAACATCTGCAAACAAATATTAAATGGGCAAAACCAAATTACAAAATGACTAGATCTGTAATATTTGGATTTCTTTGAATAACGCTATTTTAGCGATGGCGTAATCTTATACAAATATATTCAGTTTCCAGATTTTTTAAGCAAATATTAAGCATGTTCTAGCTAAACTCAATTCCTGTGTAACACGTTTTCTTTTAAGGCTATTCAATATTCTGTAATACTTTTTATTTCATAAAATAATAATAGTAAATTTAGCGCCTTAATTTTGTGTTTAATTTAATTAAATGCCTGGGTTTAAATGTAAAGTTATACATCTACAAGCAGGTGCTCAAGTAATTTAAACTTAAAATGAACCTAAAACTGATTTCCAATTATTAAATAATTAGATTCAGACATTAGTTTTCTAAATGAATTTAATAAATAAATATACGCTCACCCTGAGAGGTAGGCAGAGATTACGGATTCCGTTTGACGCGATCCTGGCATACCTCTCTCGCTTCTTCTACATCCATACGTTTGCGTAGACCAGTAGACTATTTATTAGCTCTGACCGACCAGCGTGTATGCGTATACATGCTGGTCGGTTACGGGTACTCCTTACATCGCCTTTTTCTATCATGCCACTAATCTGATCGACATACGTTCTCCTGGCACGCCCCCACACTTACAACATAACTTTGTCTTGTTACTCTCTCTTTATTCAGCCTTTTAACCGAACCCAAACCACCGAAGCATACCTTTCTCAATTCTACTCACAGCATCTACTTTTATACCACACGTTTCCCTTATAGCCTTATAATGCTATTTTTATTCCAATCACAAAGTCACACATCATAGTCACGCCTACTATACTTCTAAAGAATTAACTCTACTAACATTCTTCTCTATCCAAACTCTGCTCACAACTCCAAACGTTAAAGTTGAGACTAGTACAGCATTGTGTATTGCCAGACATCCTTCTTAGACAAATTATAGCTCCTCACTACTGTACCTATAGCCCATTCATTCTCTTTATTTCTCGCATTGTCTCGTCGTCTATGCCTACCCTCTCTAATTTACACACATCACAAATATACAAACTCTTCCCGATGATACAGGTCTTCGTCAGAGTTAACATTTATTTCAATTACTGTCTTACTTTGTTCTCTGTCAGACATCATTACTTTCTTTTTGTCTACTTACATCTTCATGCCTTTACCTTTCAATGAATAATTCATTACATTTAGCATAAATTGTAAGTCCTCCGCCGATGACGCAAACACGACCTGGTCATCATAGTTAATCCTTTATGACTTTAATAGTTCGGAATTTAATAATTATCGTTTCAAATATTGCATGTGAATGATATGATGAATGAAGAAGAGAATAATTGTTACTTTTTTGTGTGTCTGAGATTCTGAAACACCTGATGTGCAATAATCATTCACTTTCTTTCTTTAACATATAAAAACATCACACTTTTAACACATATTAAAACCTATAATTGTAAGTAATGACAACGTTTAATGACAAATTGTATTTGTATTGAATGTTTAATGTGTATGGACAAAAATTAAGATTACCAAAGTTAAGACATTTTCCACACAGTTAATTCCCTTGAACAGTCTTTCTAAACAACTGCAGTGTACAGTACATCAGCATAATATGCCTATTATGATCAGACAAGTGTAAGAAAATTGTTCGTTAAATGGTAAATTACACGAAAGAGTTGTCGCATATAAATTTTTGCGAAAATAATATTCGTTAATTCTTTTTCGTTTAGTCTCGAAAACAATTAATAATACCTACTTTTTGATATAAAAAAATTATTTTGTTTTTTTGGGATTTTATTATAAATTTCTAGATTAAAAGACCCATTGCATTGAAGAAATAAATCGTCTCTAACAATTGGAACGTAATAGTTCCAATTCATGAAAATTTGTTGCCTTTTTACTGATACCTTAAAATCATCTGTTCCTCGGTATACTCTATTTTAATAAATGGCCAAGACTTGTTATAACGCACATAGGCTCTGCAGTAGTAATGTAGAAAGACTTTTCGAGAGACGTGACACAAGTCAGACATCGATACATCAATTAGAATTGCTTATGGTTATTGGGTTGGTGCGTTCGTAAATTAGCGCGTTCATCAGAGCTAATTGTCCTCGACAGGAACGTGGAAGACGTGCGGGCCGACGATGAGGTGCCATTCTTCTGCGAGTCCGGTTTCTCCAGCCCTGTTTATATTAGTTCAGTTAATAACGTCACAGGATTACGTCAGAACGCTTAGCAAGCGAACGTGCGGAACAAAGTATGCTAATTCATTATAGTGCTCATTACGTCGTAATGCTATTTATTAGCTCTGACGTACGATACCTTTTAAATATTCCTTTTATCTAATATATGTGACTAATAAGGTCATCCAACCTTTGTTAACTATATTGTAAAACTAATTTCAAAGCTTTCATCTCACAGAAGCAGTAATTAAAATATTTTGAATCATCCCGTATTCCCCGTATCCCGTATCCGTTGGGAATCTCGGTAGCTATTTCAGATAGACAAATTCTATTTTTAAGTCTGGTTAAAATGCGATTAAAGCTTTAAAATCGATACGAAATGAGTGCAAGTCTATGGCGTTTGTGCTCAAATTAAAACACAATATTTTTTTTTGTTAAAAGCGGTATTAACTATGTTAATTAATGGAATGCTTTACGAACAAAGTTGTGAGTAAATTGAACACATCCACGATACAACGCACGTTGTTATGGCCATATGTAAACTACGCTGGTTAACACGAAATGTAAGAATTTTAATTGAGAGGCGTGGAAATTAAGCTGTTGGGAAGACAATGGTTACGGTCTCCCCCGGTCCTGAGAAAACTCTCTCACTTTATTGACACCAACGCATGCTAGCTTGACCGCTGCAGACACTGCGCAGTTGCCTAGTCCTTTGGATGGTTGGCGCTTTCATATTGATTTATTTAAGAATAGTGATAGCTAAATAATAGAAAAAGCGTATAGATATTGGAGAACATGAAAATTAAATGTTCAATATATACTTGTGTCTATCGGAGTCCGAGAACAACCTGGAATAAAAACATTTGTAACTTAAAGAAAACATAGGTCTTTTGTAACGAAACGGTTCCAATTGAACGAAAATTAGCCGTGACATTGTGTAGTAGATTACGTACTAGATCACGTTATTATGATTATTATTTTCTTTCGTTGTATTCTTTTCATCAGGTACATAATTACATTATGAAAACATTATGTTGCAATAATCGATATCCGGTAGGTAAGATATCAATCACAGAGTAGCAATAAAGCAT
>JWHW01016910.1:42406-53616 GCA_000931545.1 Papilio glaucus | reverse complement strand
TTATATCTGACAAAGACAAAATTAATAAATTTGGATAAAATATTATCGCTTAACTTCATAGATACGTATTATAAATACAAACACTTAAAGTATATGATTACGACAATCTGATAAACGATTGTGATCGCTACCCATAGGCATCTGCAACAAGCTAATAAGCAGATGCGTTGCCTACCTTTATGGGCAGAGAAGAGGATAAACAGAAAATGGTTATATCCCTATCCTATTCATCCCCTCCAGCGTCGAGTCCTCTTCCACTTCCCATCCTTTCCGTATTAGCAAAGAATGGGAAGGGAAAGAGGACTAGGATTAGGCCTCCGGCATCTCACTCAACAGAAGAAACGCAGAATACTATACTTGACGCCTGTCTTCTGTAAGGCCGTGGTATTTCATCAGTCGAGCTGGCTCAGTCGTGCAACAGATGTTGTTGCGGGCTGTATCGCTGTTGAACGATTGACAATCAGTTAATTTTTTAAACACTAGCACCGGACACTAAACTACTCGTTTCACGAACTACACTTCACCGAACACTAAAGTCAGCCATTAAACCGTAACGTATACACAATATCTGCCATAAATTACTTTCAGCCGTTGTTCAGACCGGCACATTGCTACTTATTTACATACATTTATACAATATATCTATTGATATCATTATTTCTATTAGTTCTTGTTCTAATTTATCTTTGGGTAAAATAAATAACTAAAGAAATAAATACCCTCAGCTCAACAATGGAATGAAGCACATCTTAAAATAGCACTTTCTGGAGAACATTATATTTAACTTACTAGCTGTTCCTGCGACTTCGTCCGCGTGGGAATCAATTAAAATGTTTTTCGTACTCATACTCATACGACATAAGTTAATCTTATTCGCGAATCCACTTTTTTTCTTTTTTAATTACATTGTAAACTCTTAACAACAAATTCTCTTCTCTTAAAAACAGGGATAGAGAGTTTTTTTTTATCTTTATAGAGGGTTTTCGTTACATTGAATGAAAAAAGAGAAACAACCAAATTCACAATGTTTTATAACATATGCTTAATAAATATGAATTTCTTTTCCTAAAAAAATCTTACGCAGCAACATTACGTTCCATAACAAGAATTTTGCGACCGTGACCTATTTGCATTTTTTAGACCCCTACCCCCTCAGTGATCACCCATAGTATATGCCAATACCTCCCTCCTCACTTTCTAGTATTCACGTAGTAATCCATGTCACCATCATCATTTCCCTGCCCTTTTCCCACTTATGTGGGGTCGGCACAGTATGGCCGTAGTCTATATTGTGTAAGTCTAAAGTTTATACGGCCGGCCGCCTGTCTGACGCCAATCCCCCTGTTCAATCACAAATTTGGTTTTAAATATTTTTTGATAACAAAAAATTTAATGATAATTTGGCTCATATTTGTCTTAATTAGTACGGCGTCGGTTTAGCGCTTTTAGAAAGCGCTAAACGATGCGCGCCATATTTGTCGTTAATAATACGGAATCTGGGAGGATTTTAATATTTGAGTATACCTCGAAAAAGCACAAAATTTCTATATTGATTACGTGACGAAAATCTAACCCCAATTGTGAGCAAGCCTGGTATTTTGAAAATCTCCCGCTCCCAACTGAACGTTACATAGTACGGGTTAATATGGGTCTTATAAATACATTTTACGTAGTCTTTTTGCTATTGAGTATGGAAATTTTATTTTGACACTACATACAGGACACTTCAATTTTATTTATCTATATAAATATCGATTAATTAGTTGCTATAAGAAATAATCTATATGGGAAAGAGTACATTGATCCTTTTTTTTAGTTAATCCTTAATTTTATTTTTGGAGATTTATTTTAGTGCACCTGACTAAAATAAATCTCCAAAAATAAAATTTTGGACTACCGATAATTTCAAAAATGTAGAACGTAAGGTTACATCTTTTTTATATCGAATAATATAGTTTTTGACTGTACATCCATTAATCAATCATCTTCTTGATGTTAAGCCATCCGCGAAGCGAAAGGAGGACAAGCTGTATTGAATCTTCTCTTAAAGTTACGTTACTACGTGAGTAATAAGTGATAATACGAGTATTTACACGTGTGTGCGATAAGAATCCCCGGCATGCAAGAAACGTCTCGGACAGTTTTTTCAGTTTTGAGTAAAAGTTAGTCTATGTTAAGTAAAAGTTAGTTCAGTGAACGTTTCATATTACACCGTGTTCGCACTGCCGAAAACATTCAAATAAATATGTTGTTATCTGTCTCTTTCTCTCTGAAAACCTTAGATAACAATATGTTTTATATGAATGTTTCCGTCAGTGTGAACTCGCGGAAAAAATTTCAAAGAAAGGTATAAATTTCTTCATTTCTTTACGTCTAAATATATTTACCTACACAATAGAAAGAAACAAGCTGTTTAGAAAATTATAACACGTATGGTGTATAGGTTTAAAGATCAAATTGTAGGGGTAGACAGAGAAATGTCGAATTTGTAGTCAAACAAAATATTTTAGATTATAATTCATTATAAACAGAAAAATATTTTGTCACTCTAAACAAAATTTGATCTTGAATTACATTTCAAACTGTAACTAATAAGTCATTTTTGGACCCATAAACTGACGTATTGATAACAGGTTATACAATAAAATTAAGTTTTAAACTTGGTCGTTTACAAGTAAGTTGTTGCCGTATCTGATAAGGTTATTTATTATCATCCATTGCATTTGATACGCAAACGTACCACATTTGATAAATCGTAATATTGAAAATAAAGATTAACGTAAGACATACCTGTCAAGCCAACGTAGTCATTCCTCAATGGTTCCAAATAATACGTAGGATAGAAATAAGTTTCCTCGTCAACGTTAGGCACGCACGAACTGACTAAACTGTTGCATCTTCTTACTTTGTAATGGTACCCTTCAGGACAGCACTTACGTATGCAAAAAGCGTTAAAGGCTGCGCAGTTTCGGGTGCAAACCTTGGCAATCGTCTTTTCGATGTTATACCCTTGATCGATGCACCACTCACCTCGCACCAGCCTATGTTTTTTAGTTTTATCCTTTCTGGTCGATACCATTAAAACGCTTCTTTCTATAGAAAAGATATAATCTCTCAGTCGTAATTCAACAGCATATTCGTCGGATTTACACTGCAACCCGACGTCCACTTCGTATATATAACTGTCTGTTAAATTCAAATGCTCGATAAGCCACTCCTCGTCATTATGTCCACTGTCTACACACACATGATTCCGTACGTGAAAAACTTGTCCTTTTTTGCAGCATTTTCGCATATGGCTTATTTGTAAGCTCGATTCCGATTTAGTTTCAGTTTCATTATTTATACAGGTTAATCCTATCGTTTGCGGAATGTATTTCGTTAATGTACCATTGATAACTTCAGCCACTAATCTGTCGTAGCAGTTGTTCGGGGAAGTTGATAATTTAGTTTCTAAATCAACAGCGTTCACCATCATTTTTAGTCCATCGCACATTATCGGCAAACCGTAATCGACAGAAATATAGCGTTCATCACTTATTACCATGGGGGAATATGAAATATTATAAGTTTCTTCTAAGCTTTGCCGGTCCAAACAGTCAAAATGTTCATAGTCATCCGATACCACCTTAATGAGACTATGTCGCCGTGGGCAACATTTTCGAAATAATATCGGCTCACCATCACTGAAATAGTCATCAGCTGCGGCCATTGTCACGAGTAAAGAACACATATACACTGGGATCCACATGGTTCGTGAAGCTCGACGCACCGTTTCCCACACTTATGTTTGATATAGTTACAACAGATGGTTAGCGTCGGTCATCGCGGAATGCATTGTTTACTCAACGAGCGAAGTCCGGGCGTGCGGCGGAGGTCGGCGGCGGCGGCTGAATGATGCCGGCTCGGGCTCGGATTCGCGACCGAGGAGCTCTACGCGGGCAGAGACTGCTACAGCCTTGATGTGCACTACAGTTTCCTGCGCCTCCCCAGTACACATTGAGCATTTCATCGAAAATTAACGTATTTTTGGAAATATTTCACTAGTTTAATTTGTTGTTATTCTTATTTCCTACTGCAACACCGAGCAACAAAAACTACACTATTTTGATAATCTACTAGTTGACAAACAGCATTCGACATTTCTAATACGATTGAACGACAACGCTCCCGATTCATCGCCAATCAAATACTGATAACCGTGAAGTGATCGATTGATTACTAGGAATTTATGATAATAATTGTTTATTTCTTTATTTTCAAGAAATACGACTGTAGTATTGATACTGTACATTACTTAGGTACATATATTGAAAACAATGAAATGTAACCGCTTGATAAAGCCAACAGTCATCGTCATATTCAAATCACCTTAACATAATCAAACGATGCTTAAACCAAAAATGATTGAGTTTTAATTTTCATGACTTACGAACTTTACTGATTCAGCGTTTTACGTTTAGTAACATTCAAAGTTTAAATCCTTTAAGTTTTTAAAAATTACTCAGTACGATTACTCCCTTTATAAGAAGTGAAACATTCCACCTTAGTTGACGTGATTAACAACATAGCTAAACAGTATCTTCGCAGCATATACTTAGGTATTAGTGATATACGTGATTACAGCAGTCGTGAGACTAAATATGAAAGGTCGATCTTTATTTGATAGTAAATGGCGAATTAACTTTGCGTTAAGTCGCACTGTCGAGGTATGAATGATATCTTTATTTATTTGCCTAGACACAACTTCTATTCTCTGTCCATTTGCACGTATGTACCTACTCCAGCAATGCTCATGTGTGAAAAAGATTTGACCAATCCATTGCAATATGTTAACGATTTAAGTCTTCTACATTACGATTCTTGTGCATTAAACAATTTCGAAACAGCTTGGATTACCATATGGCCTGCAAACAAGCAACTTGGACCCCAATACGGTAAATGTGCTGTGTTTAAGGTGACTCCATACTTATTTGGAGTTTACTTCTTAACAATCAATTTTCATATACAAGAACGGGGCATGAAAATTTATAAGTAGTAAAATAAAACTAAGCATTACACGAAAAACGGTACGGTAACGGATCTCATGGACAACCTATCTTGCGCATTCCCCAATACAGTAATATACTACACTAATAAATATATGTCACCGACCGATTGTAAGGGCAGGCACTTCATAATGGGGCTAGGCAAATTCTAAACGGTCGGCACATGGTCAGTTTAACGCATTATTGAGAATGTACCGTTTTTTTCTAGGCATTATGCAAAGAGGCGACGTAAGGCAGGCGCATACTTATCCAATAGACATGAATGTCTTTGTGTAAAAACTTTGAGCGCTGATTGGTCGAAACTTGAGACCCGCTTTTTTGAATCGTTGCCAGTCATCCTTTAGTCAGTCGTTAAACGTAAACAAATTAATGTGATTTTATGTTCAATTATTTTCGTAGCATTAGAAACTAAAATATACACAACATTAAATAGTTGCAAAACTAAAATTACACAAGTTATTTATTTTCCAACAGGTCATGGACAGTGCAAAATAACCAAAGCAAAAGAAAAGAACTGGCGTAGGATACGAGTTTCGACCAATCAGCGCGGACGTTTCGTTTTCTCGAACGACATTTTTTTATAGAAGAAGGTGGCAAACGAGCAAGCTGATCACCAGATGTTAAGTGAACGCTACCCATAGACTGCGGATGTCAAGCAAACATGTTGCAGATGCGTTGTCTACCTTTAATGGACAGAGGATGGATAGACAGGAATAAGGATATATCCTTTTCCCCGTTAACCCCCTCCCCGTCGAATCCTTTTCCCGTTCCCATCCTATCCTTTTGAGGAATTTTTATCATATTCACAATATTTACTTACTACAGTCTAAAGTACTTCGCCCAATGTCTTCGCCCCTTTAGAAGGTGACTGGAAATGAAACGTCATATTGTCAATGATTCGTTCAACTGAGAATGTGCCGACCGTTTAGAATTTGCCTAGCCCAATTATAAAGTGTCTGCTCTGACAATCGGTCGGTTACATATACATGGCGAGATGGAAACGATTGACCTTGGTTTCTTTTAGTTTACTAATTTAAATTCCTGCTGACAGATTGATCTGAAATTTTATACAGACCTTTAGTATGACAATACAAAATTTGTAAATCCAAAATGGCTGCCACCACAAAATGGCGGATTACATTTTTTCACAACTCCAGATGAAGCAGCCGGGACCCAAAACTGAAGTCACATTAAGTCGCCAATTGGCGACTTCGTAAAATCCAGCTTAGTTATACGTACCCCGCCACACGAATACAAATTCTCTGCGTTTGTAATTTAAAAAACAACTAAATATAAAATTTTAACAATAACAATGCCATGCTATGTTGTAGACATCACATGTAGGTGATGTCTACAACATTACAAGATTATAATAACTCTAAAAATACAACGAAATATAAAAGACGATAGATTAAAAAATGTTGTTAAAATATGTTTTGTAATATAGTTTAATTTTGATTAACATTTGTATTCATATATTTATACGCTGGTAAGCATTCGGTATAGAACGCGGTATCGGGAGGTATACAAATATATCATTTTTCTTTTAATCACATTTACTGTAACATATACAATATCAAATATATACCAGATCTTTCGGCCAAAGTTCTTATAACCTTTGCACCCGAACTGCTTACTGTATGACTTGTTTCCATCGGCTCTTATTTAAGACTATGCTATGCTATTCTTCTGGAAGCTTGCCAGAAACAGCCGTTTTTGCTAATTATCAATATTTCTCAATTGCCATCGTAAACTATATTCTCTTATGGTAAAAATGAGCCCTAAGGTCACGTGTTTTCATAGTTTCTGGAGCGTTTAGAACAATTTACCTGTCTGCGTCCACCATTTACATAAGATGGACACACATAGATACGTTCTTACTTGAACACCAATTATATCTTCGTTTATCCCCAATATTGAGGTCGTTACGAATCATCCCATAATGAATTTTATCAAACTTGTGCCCATTGTTTTGCAAAAAAAACCGTATAAACGTGTAATATATATGCTTCATTGTCTCTTTTCATTAAGCAGCTAAGAAGCTCTGTGGAACGTCGATTACGAATGTGATCTTTGTTCTTTGGGTGGCATAAGCGTTTATTTGCTTAAGATTATTTCTGAACGGGTGTGCAAACAACAGCGCAGTTGTGAATCATGATAACAGACCCCGTTAAATGTTATGGATACAACTTTAAGTTATATTAGTCACGAATATAAAAAAATAGAAGTCAGAAGTAGAATTTTTTTCTAGGAGTATCCCCAAATATCATAAAGATCCAATTACTAATCCAATAATTACTTTCTTCAATAAAATTTGCCATTTCATTGTCATTTGATTGTTATTGTCAAAAAGATCACATCTCGTTGTACACGCCATGTCGTGCACGGGACATTTGAATGCTGATCAATGGCTGAATGCAGGCATTAAAATCATAATTAAATACTCCAATGTTACGTAAATTATCTATAGGTCGATACGATATTATTGAGATCAAACATAATGGAATACTGCAATGTTGATTTTTTCCTACCATATATATACCTACAGATACCACGTTCCATACAAATTCAATATTGAAAAGTGAAGCTCGTTTTTTACCACGAATGTTTACCAGTGTATTGACGATACCCCGAAATTAGGAATATTCTTAACATATTTATTAAGAAAATATTTTCGAGTTTTTAAAAATAATATTTTTCGTATGGCTGAAATAGTCCTACAAAAATATGATTTATATTATATATAGATATTTACAAAAAATACTAAAATATTGTAAAAAAATAATCACAAAGCAAATAACATCATATACAGCCTTACCTTCAACGGGACCCGGGAGCAAATTGTCAACATAAGACAACTAATAAGAGATGAGCTGTGAATTTTATTTCCCAATGATTATGTGCTTCATGAACTACTGTAAGGCGTTTAACTGCGTAAGATGGGACTGGCTATGGAGAATTCTCCTAGAAGTGGGTGGTGCTGAGCATTTGATTGTTCTGACCGCACCTCTTTTTATTTCTTTTTTTGATGGCAGAAGAATATGAGAATTGGGAGTCGATGGTGAGGGTAAATGACGAGGTTTCAGCATCCTTCCAACCTTCTATGGCGAATATATCACGAGGACAGCGCTAGAAGAGTGGGACGGAGGCATCTCCGTTGGGGGCAGCAACCTCCGATATGCAGACGCTATCACGCTATTTGCTTCCTCAGAGCGGGAATTGGCTGAACTGTTCAGTAGTAGTAGCACGCGTGTAAAAATAAAATGAGTGCTAAAGTCATGGTACTGTATCGAGCTGGACTTCTTATACGAACAAGAAAACTGAGAGTTCTGAACTGAACCTGAAGTTTGTAAGCTAATTTGTCTATCTAGGTTCACTGATAAGCAATCAGGGCCAAAGCAGCAATGATAAGCTGACCAGAATCTGGCAACGTAAAAAAGTGTGGAATATCACCAAGGCCAAACTCGTACGAGCCTTAGCTTTAGCTTTATTCTCAACATTTTTGTACGGCTCCGAATCATGAACAATCTAAACTACTTTGGTCATATTTCTCGGAGACAACCAGACAATCTGGAGAAACTCTGTGAAAGTAAAATTTATAGTGAGCGGAGTTGACAAATCAGTGAAGGCACTTCAAAACAAGCATAACTTTCAGTAATGAAACGTACGAAGAAGACGAAAGAAAGAAAATATCGCTCTGTGCCAATCGCCAGACCACTTCGAATATAAGCACAAATAAACATAAATTACGTTTTACGAACTCAATAAAGAGGTTAACAAAGGTTAGTATAAAATTTCCTTGCCCCCATATTGAAAATAAAATAACGCGGCGGGTAATAAGTCCAGCGCTATAATATGATTGAGATTGAAATTATTATTGGCTTGACCTATTATTATGCATGTAACTGAAATTTTTTTTTCACCAATTCGAAGAAATTCGATTAACTTGAAAAAGTGCACGCGTATCAAGGACGTTTTTTGTAACTTTGTCTTGGTGTTATGAATATCATCATATGCAGATAATCCTGCAATTAGAAAAAAATAACAATTCCTTTTCAAGATTGAGAATAACGCCTCCTAGATCAGCATTATTAAAAGAACACTGGTTTAGTAAACTAAATCTATTAATTCGAAAAGAACCCTAAGTTAACACTTAGGGTTCTTTTATCGGGTTATCTAACGATTTTAGACCATGCTAAAATCGTTCAACTATGGTGATTGTTAGTCATGAATATATTAATAACTTGTCTAATCTACTTTAGGAATGATTTGCTTCAATGTCAATTAAGTATTTATATATTATTTATAATTAGGTATTTCCTTAGCTGACACTGACACCGACTCCAAAAATAAATGTGATTAAGAATTGATTCTTATGTTTAATTGCGTAAAATTATTTTATACTTTTACGTGTATTTCTTGTTTTTGAATATCGTTTTTTTCAGTCGGTTTTGTTTATATTTAAAAGTTTTTTTAATACACGAAAATGAACGTCGTAGCGATAAGAGTTTCTAGTGTTTAATTGCGTAAACTTATTTTTTACTTATTAGTTCGTTAGTTGTTTTTGAATATATTTTTAAAAACGTTTTTTTGTTCAAAAATTTGTCAATTTTTCGATTTTTAGTGAATCTAAAGTTTTTTAATTGATTTTATTTGTCAGGATATCAGGAAGATCTACTAAACGCGCAGCTCATATGAAGTAGCGTTGTTTAAATGAGAGAAACGAAGAGACGACGGAACGCCTACCTCGAATTAGGAAATCTACTTCCAGTGCAATTTCAAAACTTAGTTAAGAACACAAAATAGGCTTTGTTTAAAATGCAGGCTTTCTAATGAATAATGTTCTGAACAGAGAAAATTTCGAAAAATTTAGTTACCGTCTTCATTTGATAAACTATCGTTTATCTAAGGTGACGGAGGAACAACGTGCCGCCGTCTTGGCTTGATACAAGTCGTTTTAACACAAAACGAGAACACCGTCAATATAGTCAAAGTCATTTAAATACGCTTTATTAAGCGGGAATAATAAGCTACTAACCTAACATTACAAAACACATTCCATAAGAATACACACATAATTTCTAAAATCCTCGTGTAAATACTGCTTTATCATTACAAGGGAGCGCCTTGCGTGTCTAACTGATGCTTGCATATCACCCTGGAAGTTGCAGAATCTACGAAATTGTCTTGTTTTGAACTTTATATAAATTTTCAATCACCATTTTAAAGATCACAATAAAATTTACTACTAAAATTTCAACCTATTGAACTGGACAGCTATTTTATTACATTTTTATCAAACAAATGTTCGACATGGTTCTTTAACTTGATTTAACTTTTTTTTATTTATTAACTGATTGAGATAAAACAAACACTAAATGTTATGTGAAGCTTACCACAATACATTAGTGAAAACCGCATCCAAATCGGTTATGCCGTTTCTGTGATTAGCGGAAACAAACACACAAACAGACAAAAATTCTAATAATAAATGTTTTGGGTTTTATTGCGCTTATAAAGGCCCCCAATAATAGTTTTTCTCAATTATCTTCCATGTACAGACAGCGATCAGTTACATTTTTATAACGCATATAAATTGATTATGAAATTGAAAAAAGTAGTTATTGTGAGATAACCGTAATAAGATAGAGATATGTCGTCGGTGACTTTTATTTAGAATTTTTAAAGATCGACAATTCTTGCATACTTCATTTTTATGTACGTCCTATAGTTTAGCCTACGTAAGCCAAGAAATAAAATTCAACTTTGTTGTATTACGCATTATTAAGAATAACCCAAAAACGACTTCTGGGATCTTGATTAAAATAAATTATAGTTAAAAAAAAATGCGCTTTTAGCTATAATCAAATTAAAAAGTAAAAAATAATTCATAGCATAAGAATAAAATTACTGAAGAGAAAATTAATGGCACTATTCTAAAAGCGTGGGGTGTTTTGTATGACATTTTGAATGGGGTCAATCATGAACGGGACGGGGAAGAGGAGTAGAATTAGGCTCCACCACCTCACTCTTCAGACGATAGCAGAATACTTTACGCCTGTCTTCTTCGAGGTTCTACCACAGTTTTAACTGTTGTAGTATTGTTGTAGACATTTACAGTTTAACTTTTTCTCTATCTCTTTCTTTCTTGATGTTTATATT
>JWHW01016910.1:25198-40934 GCA_000931545.1 Papilio glaucus | reverse complement strand
AATCTTATCCGAGTTTAAGGTAATCTCTATCCTTCTTATTTTGCGATTAGTGACAATATTGTGCGATTGTTATTTTTGAAGAGAGTGGAGCAAAACAAATTAGAATTGCAATGAAAGCCTTAAAGAACAATATAGTTTTGTAGTTTAGTCAAACTCCCTCTTCAAACGGAAGAAACCTCGATTCACCAGTGTCAAATATCGTAATCTTCGATCAACATACAGACAAGGTAAACAAACTAAAACCAAGTAGACTTACCTGGGTGGGGTTCAACAAGTGCACTAATGTTTGAACGATAGCGTGATTTGTTGCATTTTTGTGTGCGTTCAGGGGAAAGTTGCACTCTCCGCTGCAGTAGTACGCGCTGTAGCCGTCAGGTGCTATTATCCAGTCCTGGAATACATGAACATAAACAGTATAAAACCTTATTCCCGTTACCATTGTATTACGACTATTATACTAATATTTATTCTGAACCCATTGATATCATATAATAAAATTTAATTTTAAATAATAAGGCCTTTGGCCACAATCATCTACGTTTCGTTTTTAGGTATATTTTCTGCAGTAAGCGCATATCTAGATAACCCATATACTCCTGGTAATTTTTGAAGTGAAAACTTCTTTAGCCACGTTAGACGATATTTGGTAGGTGAAAATCTTATAGGTTCCCGTGAACAAATCACTCACTCACTCAACATGCGTTAAAAACATACTTATTTGAATTGAGACACAATGAACAACGATCCCCCATCAACTGTTTTATTTTGTCTTATCTTAAATATGTTTTTTAATTACTTTTAGCCTTTTACAAACTACTTATAAACTTAATATTTTACTGATTGGTCAGGAGAGTTTAATTTGGACAGGAAAATAACATCTGTCAGAACAACAACAACATAGTTTGTAATAATAATTTTATAAATACTGCTTTTGGTGCCATACTTACTTGCCATTCCAAATCTTTAAAACTGACGTATAATGTTTGGATTTCGCAGCTTCTGGTCGTCCAATGCGACGTGTCTGGAATATATTAACATCTTATAAGAGAATTGTTTACATTCGAGGTACGTATACTACGTACGTCGGTAGCATGTAACTTCGCTTTACAAAGAAAAACACCATCTGTGGCGGCAAAACAATTGCATTACTTCATTTCTTATTTTAATTTAAACATTCCATTGCATTTAGTGCATGTCTACATAAGTGAATTTTATGAAAATAGTGGCAAACTAGCAAACCGTTAGTTAAATTCATAGGCATATTTAATGGTGAGGTGATAAGTTGCAGGTGCGTTGCCTACCATTAATGGACAGAAGAGGGGATAGACAGGAAAAATAACATTTGCTTTTTCTATCCCCTCCCCTGTCAAATCCTCTTCCCCTCCCATACTTTTCTTATTAGAGAAGAATGGAAATATAATGGTAATATTCTAATTGTTACATGCAAGCAGAATATGGTTATGATAAAACTACCGGTCAAAGGATTCCTCAGATAATTGTCAGAATATCCATGCGTCCGCCATCGCCTCGCTTCGCGCTTGCGCCGCGCCCCGGCGTCCCACCCGCCGAGCTTGGGCCCGTTCTTGAAAAACGCCACCAGGAAGGGCTGTTTGCCATCCGCGCCCGAACCGCGAGGTTCCTCTAAACCTATTTCTTCTGGCTTCACATGCCGTTCTATGTGGATAAAATAAGGTTAGGTAAATTACAAAGGGCAACGTGATGGCTGTTTTCTTTTATAAAAGTAATCGAGATCAAAATTTGAACGCTACTTCTGTTATTAAAAAGTAACAAGAGATTTTTTTCTATTGCTTATATTCTTTCGCCTTTAACCCGACTGAGATCTATACATACCAACCACTATTAGCATTTCAATTTTTTTGTCGCAAATGTGATACTGAGAGCAAATTACCATATACTAGGAGCAGTCTGAACCCGATAATAAACCTATTCAAAATGAAAGATTACTTCTTGTTTTATTCTCATATTTCTTTTAATCCATATTACCTGGTTGTGAGTGTGGATGGATGGTGATAAAAAAGCCGCGGTTCTCGGTGGGTTCCGTGAGCCATGCCGACAGCGCTGTGGTGACGTTCAGTTCCAGCCAACCCTCTGCGCCTGCGCTCGTGTTCACCGCAGCCACGCGCTCCATTTGTAATCCCCTGAGGAGCGTTACCATTTACTTACAAAAAAGTTTTTTTATTTAAAAGGTTACTACCATACACCTATAAGTAACAGAGTCGCCGATACTTTGCTACTCATAAGCAATAATAAAAGCTTCGTCACCACCATGCAGTTTAGGTGTTCGGTTACGTCCACTAACCACACAGAATACCACGTAATGCATAGGTTTACTGCAGCTTCTCCATTCGAGCCGATACATTAATACAAGAGGCTTATTTTTAAATGCAGGATTGATATGCTACTTGAAAAAATTTATCTATGAAGTCATAAATATATTCGATGGAAAAGGTATATTTCTAAGGTGCTCCTTATTTTAATAGCATGGGATACACCTACATATTTGCTTTCATATCCCTTCGACCATAAAAAAATATCTAATAATACGAGACGCAAAATAATAGATCTACAAATAATTTACCCGACATTATCCACGCTGAGGACTCTGTGCGCGACGACTGTGTACAAGCTAGTCGGTTCCTCCGTGTGCGTGGGAGCTTGGTGAACCCTCAGCTCGGCGGTTAGCAGGGATGACGCGTCGCTCGGGGCCGCAGCCACCTCGAACCACACGTGCCTCCCGTGTCCATGCCGTAAAGCTCCTAAGTGATGCTCTGTAATAAAAATGTATAAGTTACAATTAAACATGATCAGCAGTATGTGTTTTTGACTAATCAATAGCAATACACAAAACAACACTTTTCATTGTTACTTGCACATTCTTTTAGATACTTAATCTCAAAACACTTAGGTTGAAATCGACTAAATAGAACACATCCTCTTAATTGAATCACCAATTGTTGTACATGGTACAGGGTAATGCCACATCCAGGCGAAGTACCTTAAATATTGTAGATAAGAAGTTTTACTTAAATCAGACTTCATTTTAATTTTAAAAAGAATTCAAACTGTATTGAAAGATTTTTAAGCAACTTCTTGTTTGAACCGGGAAGGGGCCCGTGAATTGTGAAAATACATGTATTTTATAAAAAGGGTCAAAAGTTTTCATCGAGAGTAATGTTTTTCTCCATATGACATAACATGTCAGACAAAAGGAAGACATGAAATTTAACATTTTATGTTCACGAATTACATTGCACTTAACCATATTATATCACAACATAGTAATTTATTTCCCGAAATTTAGTGTTGATTGTGTTACGTTATCAGTGATTTAATATTAACTGATTTTTGTTATTAAATTACATTAAAACTTAATTAATTTATCGAATGCTCAAAAAGAGATCATTTTGCAGTATACAAATTTCAACTCTTTTAATAATTTGGCGGTGTTCTTTTCATCTGATATTCTATTTTCCTTAGAAAGAAACAATACTTTAGAGTAACCCTTTCAATTGGTGTTATAAAAAAAACTTATGTTTCATTTTTCACATTTTTGCGGGTTTAATTCTGCGCTCAGGCGCGTTTTTTTTTTAAATTTTTAAAATCAAAATGTATCCACAACATCCTGCAGAATGTTAGTCCATAATGATCTCTACCTTCAAAGATCGTGACCGATGACCATTCTCAAATAAAGCTAACGTTGTCTAAATCACGTCGAGTTTCGTCGTTGGATACTTTTTGTAATTGACGTTTTTATTTTCATCACCGATTGTCACTTCCTGATACTATTGTATATGTTGTACGTGATACCATGTAATCCGGTTAGTGCAGCGCCGTATTATTTTTATTGTTTATTTTATGTATTGTATTTTATTTTATGTAATGCATTTATTTTTATTCGGTATAATATTCTTATCATAGGCTGGACACATTGCTCGCTGAAGGGATGGCAGTTGGGGCCAAATGTTCCTAACTAATGTGTAGGTAGACCTTCCAAAAGATGGACCGATAATCTAGGTCAAACCAATTGGATGAGGGCGGCAGGGGACAGATCTTTGTGTCCATCAATGGGGGAGGCTGTGGACGATTATCGACTTAACGAGTGAGCATATCATTACTAACAATTAATCTTCATAATGTCTAATTGCGATATATTAACAATTAAATATTGAATAAATTAAATTCAAACAAATCATTAGCTGATAAAAATTTAAACTACTGATATTTTATATTAAAAACACTATAATAATTTCGTTGGCTACAAATGCTACTCATCTGTGTATTGAATGTAGTGTAATTAATCACTCAAATTATTGACGATGACCGTTAGATAATCTCAAATAATACATTATCTGTTACGAATTTGTGTAAACGTAATATAGACAAGTTTGGCAGCCTTTACAAAGTTTCAAAACTTGCGAAATTAGATACGACCAATCCACAGGAGATATGTTATTGAATTTAAAGTAACAGTCGAATCGATAAATAAAAATATTAAAATGGTTTGTAAGGATGGTCAAATAATATAAACAACAGGTGTCCTGCGCTAGGCAACATGTATGTAACATGATATCACAGTGCACGTGTCAGAGAAACATATTTTATGACATAAAATTATACAAATCATATACAGAATTAATCACAATAATATTTAAATGATATAATCCGCTTATATTACAAACTATAATTTTTATTCTTTACATTGTAATTAATATAGGAAAAATACACCTTGATTAAAGTTATTACTAGAAAATCAAAGATACGTATACAATAAATTTTAAATATCTCCCATATTTACATTCTTACTACAGTATTAATTTAATTTTTACCTAACAGCTTAAGCTTAGCAGCCTAAGCTTGCTTAACATGCTTTACCCGTCAAAATTCTCGTTATGTTAAGTGCAGTATATTTTATATTATAAATATATCTTAAGCTAAACTATAGACTCCCCTGGCTCTTTTTTACATTCAGAACACAAACAACTTTATCCAACGCTTGTTTCACATGCGGCAGATGCATTATTTCCCTTCTTTTTAATCGACATCTATAACTAACGATTATGTTATGAAACACTCCACTTAAATTGTTTACATTTCGCCTAACTTAACTTCTGAATTGGTTTAGATATACATTTTATTACATCAATTTCTGGATATTTAAAATAAACATCAAGAAATTTTGTACTATTTAAATACAATAGACATAGTAAGGAACCATCACATTACAATATTCACATTCCTTGCCATAAGTTTATAGCACGTGGGTTAATAACGATTAAATGGCGTTATAACATCGACACGTGTGTCCATCCAGGCATCCACCCACTGGCCAGGTGCAGTGCGAGGCGAATGTATAAACATATACCTTATCATGACAAATTTTAATCGATTCACTGTACGCACGACCTGTGTTTTCTATGTGGATAGAACTCAATTCAAGCCGTCCGGTAGTAAAGAGTATGTGATAATTTTCCGTAAGTTTTTTTATAATAACAGCATTTCCTTCATCCACATTTGAGACCAAATATGCTCGATGAAAAGCGAGAAGCGATATATGAACTGTACTCCAAATGTAATTGAAAAGTCGAATTCTATTTATTTGTTTATTAGACTATAGTGTAGAAATAAGTTTAACAAGCAGGTAAAACGGTTCCAACTTGTACGCTCTCATTCTTTCTTAACGAACAAATCTTGAAATGTTACATCTGTTAAAGACAAATATTACATTACTATTTTTTTATTTATTGGATTAGAGCTATTTGATAAATCTCGATTTCTTGGAATATCGTACACAGCCCGTTTAAGAGCACAACCGAAATGGTCGAAACCGAAAAATTATACTTTTGAATAGCTATGATAAAGAGAAAAGAGAATAATTGAACAGAATACCATAAAATTTTTAATTATCTAGTGACAGGTAAGCTCATAACTATGCGGGCGGTCGACATCATTCCGAGAGCTTGGTATGCGACCCGATGCGCCCGCCGTCAGTCCGTAATGACTCATTCTACCTGAGCTCTTCTAAGACACCATCACAGAATACATGAGTGATTGAATCTCCAAACAATAAATATACTTTGTTTAATCAACAGGCTTTCAGATGTTAGGGATAACAGTTTAAAGCCTGTTGCTTACTTTAAGGTGGATAAACACAGATATAGTAATTCACTCAATGTACTAGTGAGGAATTAGAGCATAACACTTGGCATAACTTGAGGAAGTAGGTAATTTGTCGTAGGTTACCATTCGAAATATCTTAAGTCATACTGATAATCGAACCTTGTTATGTATCCTACATCCTAGACCAGTGATTCTCAACCTTTGTTCCGAAATTTTAAAAGTGTGCCGCCAAATTTTGCGAATATGTAATGATGTTAATATTATAAAATTATATCAATTAAAAAAAATATTTCAATTATTAGCTTGTAATTAATCCCGTAATAAACGTTTAATTATTATTATTATTGAAGCAAATATTAGTTTATTCTGTATATTTAAAACTTTTGTTATAAAGTATTTATGGAGTGTGTTGTAGTAAGTAAATAGTTTTAATCTTTTTCTTTGTGTGCCGCCAAATTTTTAAATCGTTAAATGTGTACCGCCAAATTTTAAATCGTTAAATATGTGCCGCAACAAAAAAAAGGTTGAGAATCAGACACAGTGATAGTCATGTGAATAACATTTTGCGATAAGCAACTTTAAAAAAAATAGAAATTATCATCGTCGGACACAGGGACAGTGGGACAGTGCCTAGCAAGTTATTTTAAAGCAGCAAATGCTAAGGACTTTGTACTAACAAGCAGTATTGCAGCACTTCAGCAACACCGTAAGCTATATAACCGTGAGTTTACACTGTCGAAAACATTCACATAAAACATAATTCTGGTCATCTCGGTCTTTTCAGAGTGAAAGATGAGAAGAAAAACCGTGCAGGCCAAGACGATTTGACGCGAGTAGAATCCCACAGTAAATAATTACCGAGCTACATATCTATTGGGCGACTACAGTTCATGCCCACGGATCAATTATTGATTACGTATAGTACGTATCATGAGACCTTAAAGGTTAAACATTTATGCATAACACTTTAAAACTTACGAAATATATTTTAATTAAAATCAAGAATTTCGTGAGCCAGTTGCTCATTAGATAGCATATTATCTTAGATGTGTAATTTTTTTTAAAAAACTTAATAAATCATTATTTTATTACTGAATACAAGACTTTAGTTTCTGAATAAAGACATATAGTTGTCAAATATTATAATTCATTCTCTTAAATTAAATATTGAAGTAAATACCAAGAATAAATAATATTGATAACTACTGATAATTGAAATAAAATACGCACTGCCGCATATTTTTTATCAACTACCTATCCTGTCATCTAACAAAAACTGAAATTTTTAAGTAATTTAGGTCACTCTAAACAGTATAGAAGTCCTTTAAGAATTGATAAATACACACAAACTATGCTAAGGTTGCTAACTTCATTCACACCTCTAATTTTTAAAATCCATACTTACTTTTGCTTTGAAATGTCATTATTAAATCACTCTCGTCAATAGCTTGCTGTTCTTCGCCGCTCAAAGCCATTTCTGAGCTTCGTGTCGGCCTGGCTTGCTCGTGTTCTTCGGCTAGCTGCTTGTACACATCCAGGAGGAAACTAGGAGCGGACCGGTCTAGAGGCGGTGCACTAGTTCTTCGAGGCCTCTCCCCGAGACCCAAGAGATCTAAAATTTCATGTTCGACTAACAGTCTCTCGTGGCGCGTCATCGAATGATGAATAACAGTCTGATCAACGCCATTATCGATGTACAAACCGGAGAGCACCGCTTCACACGTCACTATAAACAACAATAATGTAACACACCGCCACGCCGTCTTCGGGTTGGACATATTTACAGACCGATTTACACAACGACGCACGCTCTCGAAGCACTCTGCTCACTAATGATTAAAAAGTTTACGGTCGAGTCGGCTGCGGAATCGCACGGGACCGACCGCAGCCACCGAACCTGCCCACTCAAGGTAGGCCGGCGGCCGCCGCGCTCTTTGCAGCTTCCCCTCCCTTTCCCTCGCCACACATCGTCTCAATAATGTAAACATTGAAGCGCCACTAATGCGTCAAGCGCACTTGCACGCCTACGATTGTAACACTCTTGTATATCGAGTACACAAAGGAATCAAATTAGTATTACAGGAATCGGCAAACAAAAACGGTACAACGCTGCGTTTGTGATATGAACAATATAATAATTCATTGTCAGTTGTTTCAAACTGCAATGACCCGATACGATAACATACACTAGTATGTATACCCACAACTATTTCCTTAATGTTAAATATACATCGGCTGCGTATGCTGCTTCACAAGTTTAACCGTTTTAATTGTAAAGTGCGTGGGCGAGTTAATTATACTATAAAATCAACGAACTTGATCACTTACTGTTTGTGCGCCGCGTCGACGGGTGATGTTTACCATTGTACGTTAATAATAACATAAACTAGCTTATCTTCTTTGTGTTTTGTGTATATGTTAAGGTAAATGTGATTAATTGATTGTGACAGTGTTACGGGTACCAGACAACAGTGGTAGACAACTGGTGTCTGGTCTGGACCACAACCGGCAGCAATGGGGTGGGACGTGGTAAGCGGCGGGCGTGGCTAAAAGTCGCTTATTGAGTTCTTAGCCAAAATATTATGAATAAATACCTACTGAAACTAACGAGTGTTATTTTATTACTTTTACCGATGAGAGAATTATTAATACAACTATAATGACAACTGCTAAACGTTATAATTCATTTTGTATTCGCATTTACCAAATCATGAGCTAATTATTAATAATAATAATAATATAATAAATCAGCCTTTTCTAGAATGTTCCCCACTACAGGGGTACAGGCCTCCTCTCCGAGAGAGGGAAGGAGCCGTAATCCACCACGCTGGCCCAGTGCGGGTTGGTGGATGTCACGTCTTAGAATTTCCTATCGATGTTTTCCTTCACCGTTTTTGGAGCAGTGGTGATGAAATAAATAAAATGCGTTTGTGTGCGGTAATCTCAGAAACGGCTAAACCGATTTGGGTGCTGTTTTCACTAATGTATTGAGGTAATATTCGCTTAACATTTAGTGTTTGTTTTATCTCAATCGGTTTATAAATAAAAAAGTTATTTCAATGTAAAGAACCATGTCGAACATTTGTACGATAAAAATGCTATAAAGTTTTTTTTTTCTAATGCTATAAGGTTTTAGTTTCGTTCAGTTGAATAGGTTGAAATTGTAACTACATATTATCTTTAAAATTATGATTGAAAGTTTATACCAAAAGTAAAAATTAGGACAGTTTCGAAGCTAGACACGCACAGTGCTCTCTGGTAGTGGTAAAGCAGTATTTACACGTATATAGACGATTTTAGAAATTATGTATGCATTATAATGTAATGTGTTTTGTTTTGTTAGGTTACTAGCTTATAATTCCCGAGGAGGGTTGGCGTTAGGCATACAGCCGGCCGTAAAAACTGTTGCCAGAACCTATATAGTATGGACAACGGTCACAGTTTAAACAATCATACGTGATTGTTAAACTGTGCTACGGTCATACTGTGTCGGCCCCACATACGCGGGAAAAGGGCATGGAGATGATGATGAGGTTATGGTAGTATTAAGTATGTGATGATATTATCATTTCGTTTAAGTAAAATTGCAGGGCGGGTGAAAGCGCGGGGCACAGCTATAGTAAATATTATAACAGTCAAAATTTCAGTTGGAAATTCTGAATAATTATTTTTTTTTGGTGCCGCAGCTTACGAAGTAGTACAAGTATATATACAAATAAAAACAAAAATTGTTTGTAATATCAAAATATAATTTTGATACTGATGTTGTATGATTTATTTTAGATGGTAAAAATACGATTATAAACTTTTATTCTGCGAAGTGATTAATATGTTTTACTTGAATCCACGGGGACCGAAATCGCGGGTAACAGCTAGTGCTAAAAAGGTAAGCGACGGCATATCTCTATGTTCTACGGTTATCTCAAAATAACTACTTTTTCCTAAAAAAAATCGATTAAAAATAATGCGCTATTTACGACACTATTTTTTCGTACATTGACGGTGTTCTTGTTTTGTGTTAAAACGAATGTGTAGCGCAGACGGTGGGCACGTTTCTCCTCTGTCTCGTTAGATAAACGATCGTGTTGATACACGACAACCAAGACCGAGAATACATTTTTCAAGCACGCATTTCCGAAAGCCTAGTTTTGCGTTCTTCCCTAGTCTGTTTTGAAATGGCCCTAGAAGTAGATTTCCTAATTTGAGATAGGTGTTCCGTCCTATCTTCGTTTGTCTCAATTAAACGACGTTGTCTCATACGAGTATCGCGTTCGTAGGTCTAACGCAAACTTTAGATTCACTAAAAATTAAGAAATACACAAAATTTTAAACAAATAAAAACCGACTTCAAAAACATAACAAATGCACTAAAAAGTAAAAAATAAATTTACGGAATTAAACATAAAAATCAATTTTTAATCATATTTATTTTTATAATCGGTGTCAGCAAAGGTTACAGACCTTGTAACTACTAACGGGGAACAGTTGATTGAGATTTTCATACACATACTCGTTTATTGGTATTTCCTTGGCTGACGCCGCCTCCAAATCAAAATGATTTTTATGTTTAATTGCGTAAAATATTTTTATATGTTTTAGAAGTCGGTTTTTCAGTTTAATTTTTATGGAAAAAAGTTGGCAAACGGGCAAGCGTGCCATTCGTGCAACAAATATTGTTGCGGGCTCAACCTTGATCGGTGCATAAAAAGCAACAGGACTACAGACTACAGGACGAATCAGGTTCAATCTGGGAAGTATTGTTGTAAATAATTAACCTTAAAAAAACGGAGACGAAGTAGATTATTTCTGCGCTACGTGGGGTTATTGCTCGGGCGCATCCTTTTTTGTCAGGTTCTTCATTAGCTGATCGGCGTTCATCTTCTGTAGTAATAATCACATGCTAATTTTTACTCCCGTAGAACCAGCGCCCTCTTCCGTCTTCATGGAATTCCGCCTACTGGCTATTACTGATTTATTAAGACAAGTATGTCTTCTGTGTCGTAATACATCCGTGTTACGTCTTGTTGATTTCAAACAATCGAATTCAGGATGAGAAGATATACATGTTTTTTTAAATGAAAACAAATAACATTTCCTTAAAGTAATTATGAATTTATTTTCTCTCATCAAATGCTACAATCATACCACACTTAAACATGAAAACGATGTGAATGTTAAAATTAATTCTATTTGACATACTTTTCCATGAACTTTTTATGGAACTCAGACCTCAAAGAATCATTTATAAATGTGTTTATCTTCTTTTCTGGCTCTGAACGGGCACAATTTTTGAAGACCACATCATCATCCCATCGTCTTTTAACCTGCACAGAAATAAAAACAATTTAAAATCATAACTTCATTGAATTATTTTTAAATAGAGTATAAATTGTATAACATACAATACTTTGTTTTATACTGAAGCTTATTTAAAATTTCTTCTTCCTATCCTACATACTAATTGCAGTCGAACACCTTTACGTCCAACTTCAGGGAAGACAGTGATAGAGCCCAAAAAAAACATCTGTTGCACGAATGGGCTGGCTTGACCGGTGAAATACCACGACCACAGAAAAGGCGTGAAGAGCTCTGCGTTTCGTCTGATGAGTGAGGTGCCGAGGACCTAATTTCAGTCCTCTTCCCCTTACCACCCTTTCCTCATAAGGATAGGATGGGAACGGGAAGAGGATTGGATGGGGAGGGGGTTAACAGGGAAATGGAAATATCCTTATTCCTGTCTATGTCCTCCTCTGTCCATTAATGGTAGGCAAAGCATCTGCAACGCATTTGCTTGTTGGGGATGTCTAAGGGTAGCTCTCACTTAACATCAGGTGATCTGTTTGCTTGTTTGCCACTTTCTTCCATCAAAAAAAAAAAAGACGCAAAAGAAATCGAGTTGTAGAGCTTTAACATTTCGACCTACGCGGATTTTGGTAATATTCAACTTGTAGAGGTTAATTAATTTTTCAATCAAAAATAAGTTGATTTGCTAAAGTTCAGATAAAATCACTAACAAAAATAAATAATTAAAAAAAACATCTGTCATCTAAATGGCTTACTGAATGCGCTGAACGTCAAGGACTCACTTATTATTTCAATTTATAGAGGGTAGAAATTTCTAGTAATGGAAGAGAAAGATGAAGGGAACAAAACAAAGTTGTGGAGTTGAGAATTTATCGAGGTTCAACTTAAAAAGTTCTATGGTTGTAATTAACATGATAGATTACCTTTAAGTCATTTTTCTGTCCTGCTGCAGAATAATTAAGTAATGGATTACCCGACAGTATGTTTTCCATGCGAATTCTTTCTTCCTCTTGTTTCTTTTCAGCCTCCTACAAAAGAGCACAGAAATCAATAATATTCTATTTAATAAGTACAAGTAGTCAATATTTAATAAAATATAGTACTCCACAAACCTTCTTTGCCTGTTCGATTGCTCTCTCCTTTTTTATTTTATTTAATTCTGCCAACAAAGCTGCAGTGTCATCATCTGAGTCATCGGAATCCGTGGAATCTCCTTCTAAAGGGTCATCTGCATCTAAACTGGCAGCAGGCACTTGATCTATTTTTAATCTCTTTGCAGGTGGTTCATTTTGCCTTCTTACTGCAGGCCCTTTGCTTTCCTTTTCCCTCTCATCTAATTCTTTACGGAAATCTCTTGTACGTAGCTCTTCAGTAGTCCCTTGACCTTGCTCTCTAATAAACAAGCACAGTTTCTATTTAATTAATTAAAGCAAAATATTGCTTTCCATCAAACATACACAAAATTGTATGTATATAAGCAACCAAAGCAAGGAGTAACCAAACCTCGGCCGCATTTTGAATTTTTACCTAATGTTAGTTTCCTGTTCCCAGTTCATATTCAGTTCAAACAACATTTGGCCCATCTCTAATTATTATACAATTTCTATGTCTGTAAATTCTCATGCACACACATTATATAAAGGTAGAAAATGACCTCAATCATAGGAAATTTTGTAAACAAAGTATACAACTTACTTTTTACACTAAAATTCATAACTCCTGAAATATATTCGAAAAACTTTTTCTCACATTACCTTATAACATAAGATATGCATATGCATACAATTTCACTTCTCTTTATGAATTTTAAGCACTTTAAGAATGAGCAAAAACTCATTCTTTTAAAATTTTATTATGAAACATCAATTAATAATTTGGTCCCTAACATTAAGACTATGTTAACAGACTACAGATTGAGGTTGAACTAACAACCTCATGTTACATCTATATAAAATTCATAGTGTGATCGAAAATTCACAGACATAGAATTTTACCCTTACTTATTTTTGAGTTGAACTAAGTAATGGGGGTATTTGTCATAAAAATATTAAATCAAATTATTGCCATAGCCAAATTTTGATACAAATATTACATACATTACATTATATTTCATATATATAAAAGAAGAAACTAACCGACTGATTTATCAATGCACAGCCCAAACTACTTGGCCTAGAAAATTTTTGCAGAGATTTGTGTTATTACATAGGCAAGCGCTAAAAAAGGAGTTTTCGAAATTCAACCTTAAAGTAGGGAATGAAAGTTTGTATGGAGAAATTATTTATATCCTATATAAGTTGGCTTCAGGTCGATATGATCAATCATATTAAATCGGCTTAGGCTGGACAATCGTCGGTTAAATTAAATTGCACGGCGAGTGAAAATCACCTTGTGATTTACAAGACAATCGAAAACAAAATGTATACCTGTATTTTAATTTAGTATGCCCAGGAAGATCTCGACTAGAGTATTGACGAGATATTGCACTTAAATCTTTTTCTCCACGTCCTTGCCCACCTCGCGCTGGATCAAACGTTGGTCGGGCGGCGGTGGTCATGTTATAAACAAAAATTAATTCACATGAGCCTAAAATTATAGCGATAACAACTTTGTTGACGTATTTATAATTTCCTCCAAAGAGAATGTAAGAAATAAGAACGTAATAACTACGTTATTAAAAGTGCTGGCTTCGAACAAAAGAGTTATGTCACTTTGACATAAAACCTCAACCAATATGCAAATATTTAACGTCGTATTTTAGGAAAAACGATGCCACCAACATAACGGGCTAAATAGTCAAATACGCTGGTTATCGAAATCGATATAATTTTGGGTTTTTATCAAGGCTTCTACAAAATTTTAAAATTCCATATTTGATACAACTTTACATTCGAGCTTAATGTTGTATGATTTATAATTGGTAATTTTATTTAACAACATTGAGCTTAAATATGCCCAAATGTAAATAAAAGTCTATCAAATAGTCATATCTATGGTATAAAATATCATTGCCGCCACCATGTTGTTTTCCTTTTATGGTACTTTCCAAAGTGCTTTCCTCTAAAATTTCTCCACTCGCATCAATGTCGAGGAAGCGAAACGATAATTTAGACTTCGATATCTAGATTTGAAGTGTTAAAATGTGTGATGACCTTCAATCCGTCATCAAAAACATAATCAACAAGTTCTTACTTGTTGATTATGTTTTTGATGAGCAAAATTTTAAAGTATTAGTTTAGTATAGTATATTTGGCCACAGAACACATATACTATAAAAGGTTTTAGGCCTTACCAACAAACAATCGAAAATGTCGTCCTCGAATCGATGACGTATCTATGACGAAACGACGATGAAAGAATTAAGAATATGGGTGTAATTGTACTAACAGACTGAACACTTAAAAAAGCGAACCCACTGGTAACTTTTAACAGATTAATGTGTCACCGACCGATTGTAAGGGCAGGCACTTTATAATAGGGCTAGGCAAATACTAAACGGTCGGCACATTGTCAGTTTAACGAATTATTAAGAATGTACCGTTTCTTTTTTAGGCATTTTACAAAGAAGCGACGTAAGGCAGACGCATTTTTATCCAATAGACATTATTGTCTTATATTTTTGTCTATAAAACGAACTTTGAGCGCTGATTGATTCGTTGCCAGTCATCCTTCAGTCAGTCGCGGCAATGGTGACCATCACTTTGGAAAGTTGAAGATTTTTAGATACAATTCATCTACTTAAACTATTTTATTTAGACACATTTAACTATAAAATAAATAAATAATATAGCGAAAACAGCGCTTAACTGTATCTTCGAGAGCCTTGGTTTAGGTCATTATTCTTTTATGTCACAATAAGGTTGAGTTATTTCATTCAAGTTTATCGTATTGATTTCCATACTAAGTTGCTATATTAATTCCAAGTTGATTTCATGTCCAATGCCCCATTTTTTGTAAGCTGGCACGCATTTGGGTTCTACATATTATATACTGTTTGCTCGTATACATTAAACAGGAAGCAAATTAATTTGTCTGTGGTTGGTTGGTGTCTCATGTCCGTATATCGACGGGTTCCGGGCTAATTGTATTAAGCGACATTTTTGAAACTTTACACCAGAGCAGTTTAAAGTTTCAATTTTAAAAAAAAAAATTATAACATTAGCAAATCGCATTATTTTTGAAAAAAGGAGGATATTAATGTTTTTATAACATATTCCCCATAATCTGAATACATATTTTTTCTAACATTCCTATTTTTAACGAAGATAAATGTCGCTTAATACAAAATGACCAA
>JWHW01016910.1:0-10288 GCA_000931545.1 Papilio glaucus | reverse complement strand
AGATTAAAAGTGAAAAAAAAACTAGTCTTTGGGCTGGGCTTGCAAGATAAAATAATGTTTCATCACCTTTATAAAAGTTCGTGCGTCTATATTGTCGTCTGTCGCAAAAAAGAATGTTTGCTACAATAAAATGCCTTTTCAAACATACTGCGGGAAGGCTAACGCCATTCTCATTAATGCATTTATCACCAAATGCTCCCAACACACTTTCATATAGCAGCGGGGTTAGACATATCAGGGGCATAAGATCCCACAACAGCCTTCAAATGGGCCTCTGCAAATCACTTTTCGCCTTTCAGGGAGACGGAAAAGTGACGGGTGGCGAACCGCGTCGCCGACTTTTCTCCCGGAAATCGGCGAACCGGAAATGTGTCGCAGTCTATCTCTTCTTTTTCTTTCAGATTTAAATTAATAATACGCTCTAGAGTTTATTATGAAATGTACTAAACGAGGTGACTAGAATGAAATTAACATTACTTTTTATTAAAACATTTTTAATATAAATTTATAGTAATTTCTTAAACCTTAGATCTGATATAATAGCTATATGATCTGAGGGAAAGACTATACTCGGCAATGCCGTATGAGCTTGAAGTTCCTCGATCGATGGAAATGGAATGACCTGTTAACAAAAAAATATTTTTAATTTTCGGGTAAAATTACTACTTATATGCGCATTCGTTTCTTATTTTTCTTAATTATAAATTTTTGTAACTTCATTCCGAGTATGATGATTTACAATTATAGTAATAGTTAATATGTCAACAGTTATTATTGTCTTAACATAAACCATTCTCACTCATATATCTTGTTGTGTCTTTCTGTATATTTGTTTGTGCGTTTGTGATCGTAATCTCAGAAACGGCTTAACCAATTTGAGTGCGGTTTTTACTAATGTATTGTGGTAAACTTCACTTAACAGTTAGTGTTTATCTTAATCGGTATTAACCGATTAAGATAAATTTATTAAAATTAAAAACAATATCTATGTAAAGAAACATGCATTTGTTCGATAAAAATGCTGTAAATTAGCTGTACACTTGAATAAGTTGAAATTTTAGTTAACTATATATGATCTTTAAAATGATGATTAAAAGTTTATATAAAGTTCAAAACAGGACAGTTTCGGAGATTTTGCAAGTGTCAGCTAGGCACACTGTGCATTGAGATATTCATAGCACACGCACGTACTTCGGAGACGCATGGCTCTCCCTGGTAATGGTAACAGATATTTGGTAACGCAGTATTTTTACACGTATATAGATGATTTTATAAATGATGTATGTATTCCTTTGTAATATGTTTTGTTAGGTTAGGAGCTTATAATTCCAGAGGAGGGTTGGAGATAGGCAGGCGGCCAGCCGTAAAAACTGTATTCAGACCCTATACAGTATGGACTAGGGTCACAGTTTAAACAATAATTTATGTATGTGATCGTTAAACTGTGCCACAGCCATACTGTCGACGCCACGTACGCGGGAAAAGGACAAGGAGATGATGATGAGGTTAGGGTAGTATTTAGTAGGTAGTATCATTTCGTTTAAGTAAAATTGCAGGCGGGTGAAACCGCGGGGCACTGCTAGTTTTTTACAAGGAAAATTTTTGTCTTATAAATCTTGTCCTAGAAGTAAACACAAGATAAAAAAAAGAATAAGCCAAATAGGTTCAGCCGTTCATTCGGCAATTGATATTTTTTTTTGTTTGCAACTGATGTTGCACGAATGGGCCGAGACCGGTGAAATACCGCGACCTCACAGAAAACAGGCGTGAAGTAGAAGTACTCTGCGTTTCGTCTGATGAGTGAGGTGGCGGAGGCCTAATTTCAGTCCTCTTCCCCTTCCCACCCTTTCCTCATAAGGATAGGATAGGAACGGAAAGAAAAAGGAAATATCCTTATTCCTGTCTATCCCTCCTCTGTCCATTATGTCTATGAGTGGCACTCATTTGACGTCAGGTCGCTTGCTCGTTTGCCGCCTTTGTCCATAAAAAAATTTTTTACGATTCCTTATGCCAAAAACTCAGTGTGTGTTTACCTGTTCTACCTCAATGTTGTTTTTATCATAAAATATATAATCCAAACAGTCTGCAAAGCCGGCCGTAAAGTTTGTAAATGGAGGTGTTCCACAAGCACTCCCAAGGGAGAAATCGTGTGATAGACTCAAGTCAGACACTTTTTCATCAGAATCTGTTAAAATTTACATATTACATTACGCATTAGTTTATTTTTAAGTTTAAAATATATCATTTCATATTTCTTGTGCAGTTTAGTAGAAAGTACTGAAAACATACTTGACTGCCAATCTGGAAGATTATTAGGAGCTACTCCAGTGGTGTACAGCTGATATATGCCACAGGAAGGCACACTGTTAAAATCACCACACAAAATCAGTGATATTCTTTTCTTGGGTTGCTAAAAAAAAACATAAGATATAATATGGTATAATCAATTTTTTTTAAGTATTAACATGCAAATATTTACAATATTAACAAACCTTTTTGACCATGTTACTTCTAATTTCACTTAGCCAATATATCACTATTCCTCCTTGAAGTAGCCTTATATGGTCAGCATCAGGATGAAAATACAAATGAGTGTTGGCAACGATAACTATTTCATCTGGATTTTCTTTTGATTGCAATACTGTTGCGCTAGCCACTGTGGATCTGTCTAGTAATCGATCTATCAATGGCTTATTTTCTTTTATTGTATTCCATATTGATTGGAGACATGGCAAAGTTTTTAAAGCATCTGCCAATACAATTTTTTCATCTTCTAACATTCTGTGTTAATTAAAAAAAATATTAATTAAGATTTTAAGTCCAAACATAAGAAATATGTATGTATACCAGAATCAAGATATAATGTTAAAGCTAAAAGATAATACTTACTCAAATCTGGATTGTCTGTAAAAACAAGCTAATCCCTCAGAAACTGATTTGCCCTTTTTATAAAAAAAACCTTTTAGACCCATACAATTCAAAAATGGTTCTAAATTATTATTGAATATCTTTCTATCCACTTCTTGAAGGCAATAAATATCAGCATTGTATCCTGGTTTAACAAACATAATAAAAATATTTAAAAAATGGTTGTATAAACCTACAATCTCCTCAAAACGCAATGTGTATAATGCTTTAAGATGATATTAGGATTGCTAGTGTTGAAGTTGAGGCTGTATGCTGTGAATGCAAGCGGTCAATCTAGTAAATGTAATTTTTCGGCCAAAAAACTTTAATGATAAAAGCGTCTTGGAGACAACAGCTGGTGGAAAAAAACATGTGTATGTACTTATATACGTAAGAATTTATATTTCTTTAGCGGAACAAAACGAAAGTAACTAAAAATTGTATCCCGTTTCGGGTACACGGGATATAATATAAATAATAATAATATCCTTGGACATTATTCACACATGGCCATCTCATTCCAAACTAAGCAGACCTTGTATTATGGAAATCAGATAACTGATATACTACATATACTACTTTAATTATGTAAATACATACTCAAATAGATATTTACACCCGGACTCCGGACAAACAGACATACTCATGAACACAGATGTCTGTCCTGGGTGGGAATCGAACCCACGACCTGCGGCGTGAAAAGCAAGTATCTTACTAACAACAACAACTGGCTTGTCCAAATACTCATTGTTTGTGAAAAAGGCAATTATATTATAACAAGTAGCAGATATGCCATTAGCGGTCGAAAAGTGTGCTATCACACTTTTTCTCCTACGCCTCCTCAGCCTACGTGATGCATAGAGACGAATAAGATGCGGTGTCAACATTTTTAACGAAAATAAAAAAGCTGTCGTTTGTGTTTGAAAAATGTACTAACTACAAATCTAAGGTTAACAAAATACAAAAGATCACATGTAACTATGCAATATATCTTCCATTTATAACTGATATACGATTATTTTTCTTATATTTTCATTTGTAGAGATTAGAAAACAAAGAAAGAGACAGCAAATAAATTTAATTCGGGGACGAAAAAGACGAATGCACTACGGACGTAGATTATCAAGAAAATTCAAATGTAGGCAATAAAGTTAACTTTACTTCATAGTTCAGTTTCCCTCTTTCTGTCATTTAATAATATGTACTTGTTATATCAGGTACTCGTGTTAAAGTGACATACTCAAAAATGTATAAGTTTATAGATTTTCATATTATTATTGTGCGAAAGACAATAGTAATAGTTAACGGAATGACAACAGTAATATAAGACAGAAATATATAGTAAAATTTGTTTGCAGAGTGCTAAAAATCTGAAACTGTTACAAAATTTGAATGACAATGATTTTGTTCAAAAGATATTGAGATATTCAATCGTGGCATTTAAAAACTTTTTCATATTCCAATATATTTGACACATTTTTTGAACTCACAATGCAACCGGCCCAACCCGCTTCTATTCATCCCGTAAATCTAATCTATACATATAATAAAATTGTAACTGATCGCTGTCTGTACATGGAAGATATTTGAGAAAAACTATCATTAGGGGCATTTATAGACGCAATAAAACCCAAAACAATGACTATTAGAATTTTTGTTTATTTGTCTGTGCGTTTGTTACCGCTAATCTCAGAAAAGGCTTAAACGATTTGGGTGTAGTTTTCACTAATGTATTGTGTTAAGCTTCACTTAACATTTATTGTTTGTTTTATCTCAATCGATTTATAAATAAAAAAGTTATATCAATTTAAATAACCGTGTCAAACATTAGTTGGATAAAAATGCTATAAAATAGAGTACTATTAAGTAGCTAATATCATTTCGTTTAAATAAAATGGCTGGGAGGGTGAAACTGCGGTGCACAGCTAGTCAAAACTATAATACACAAGTACGCAACGCTTCGTGTCCATTCCGCTCATAAAAATAATCTCGAAATAAAAAACTCCCTGAGAGACAAAAAGAAATAAATTGAATCTATTCGAAGGAATATAATTGTTTTTTTTTTGTTTTTTAATAAATATTTTTCCTTTTTTATAAACTTTTATTTTCTTCCATTTATACTATACTACATAAGTTATCAAATAATCACATAATTCCTCTACCATTTTATAAAACCGCGCACTATACTGAGTTTGGCTTGCACTTTCTGTTCAACAGAATTAACTAATTTGTTACTCTACTATGTTAAATGTCCTTCCTTCTTATACGATTCGAAAAGTTACGATGAACGAAATGTGTGAATGTTTCTGACACTGTCTGGCACACTTTTGACGGATGATTTTGTATGGCTATAACATATCTATTGTATAGAATATCATTGGAAAAAGACATTTTAAGCAATTGATAATGGTTACCATGGTAACATCATGAACTTTGTGTCGCGCATCGTAAAAAATCACTATCATCCACTCTCATTATATTCCCAAGCGCACCAATAGTGAATAGTATTCTTAAACAACAAAGTTATATTTAAAAAGTTTCTTTGGTTTTATTTAAAACTCGCTGTTAGCCGCGCCTTTGCACATTTCTCGTTTCTTATTTTCCGAGCTGGAGATTTATGGGTTGTTTGGGACACTGGATAATTTGGAATTGTAGGTAAAAAAGTTATATGTAGGTTCAATAAGTTATTGTCAGAACGATATGTTATAACATTACCATGGTAAACAATAGTGCAGTGAACGCCAATAAAACACGTGGACGCATTCTTACCGCTCAAAAATAATATAAGAGTAACAGAAGTAAGACAGTTTCATTGAAATCTAAAAAAATATAATCTATTTTTTTCGATAGGGATGGCATATGAATTAATTGAGTTTGAAAATTCTGCTTCAAGAATTTAATAAAGAAAGCTGTACATTAGAAGGAAAGTGATTGGATGCCTACCAAAACATCTAAAATATGGGCAATTCATTTCAACCAACATCTAAAGAAGCTATCGCTAAACGGTTGGATAATGGTTCTATACAAAAGGCGGTAATTTTAGAGTCTGTTCGCCTTGTAAGAAGATTCCTATCTCTTTTACCCTAACCACTGGTTGCTTGAGTCATAGAACCCCGCCACCGGTGAAAAGCTTGTAGTTTTAGATGATGTCTTTCCATTGTTTCTGTAGATTTAAAAAAAAATTGTAATAATAAAAAGAAATAAGAGTTAAAAATACATCCTTCGAAACAAATAAATATAAAAACTTAAACACCTCTACGACAAACTGTAAATTGAAAAAAATTATATCAGAAGTATTTTATTTTAGAAGATTTGGAGAACCAACAGCTTTTCGTTTCACTCAAGCATAACCATAAAAAACAGACAATTCACATAATTCGTCCACTTTGACTAATTCTTTCAGCCGATCAGATTGTCGTACATGTAATCAATTCACGCACCAATAATGGCATGTTATTACAATGTTGTTACAAATTAAATTGTTGCAAGCGGCGAGGGTTGACTACAGACCCAATAATTTCTTTGCTGTGGTGGTAGAAAACAAACTAGGTGTTTAAAGAATCGTTTCGTTCACTGAGTAGGTGTTATCTTTATACTCTTGGGAAGTTTTTTTTTAATGATAGTAGATTCTTTTCCACATCCCTGATAATGTGTATGCAAGCTTTCCTGATGATCGGTTAAGTTGTTAAGGCGTAACAAGCAAACAATCGCACATTCGCAGAAATAAGTAAGGTTTTTATAACTAACATGTGAAACTAAAGAATAAGCCTTAAAATAACTTAGGTATTATGAATTGTAAATGTGAATATTTGCATAATATTATGATTAGGACTGATGGTTTGATTGTTTTTGATTAAGTGTTACAGTTTTTGCTAACACTTTGAGTGTATACTTTTAATTTCACAATTCAATAATGTTTTTTTTTACCCACCTTCAAGCTCCTTTAGAATCAGTTGCTTTCTGTAGTCCATTTGTAGAGCATACGGTGGACAATATGGATGGAGTACACTTCTTGTAAAATCAGAGTCACAATACAAATCTGCCAATATATTGTATGAAACACATCGGAAACTAAAAGTATAAGAATTATATAACTACTCTCTGTTTTAACATAAATGTGGCTTAGCTCTAGCTTAAAGCTAAAGTTACAAACTATAAGGAAAAATCAATTTACCAACTCTCTTGGAACTAATAATTTCTGCTCATCTTTAATATTTCATTTATTGCAATTGTGGTTTTTATTGAACCCAGTTTCTGAAGTTAAAGTGTATTGACATGTAGTTTTAAAATATGTGTCTTTACTGTCTATATGTGAAAGAATAACAAACATTCATACACATCCATACACACAAACTTTCGCCTTTGTAATATTAGTAGGATTTAGTTGTGTGAATGAAATGTGAGATGAATTCTATAATCATTACAATTTTTGATGACACATCTATTGGCGAGCCTTGGCACTAAAATCGAACACTATCTAATCTAATCGATCTAATGGCTACTACTACTTCTACTTCACCCACTCCCTTGTGCATGCCCATACTAATTTATATTAATAAATAAGTATATTTGTAATTATTACTTATTATAATTAAAATAATAAGTAACATATATTGATTTTAATTACAAACCTCTTTTTTTATTGTTTTACTCTATTTTTTTTTTGTTTTATCAAAACAAATTGGAATATTTACTATAATGTTAATATTCCCATTTAAAATATTCCATCTGGCAACTTTTTATTTGTAAAATATCTTATTATAGTATATAAAAAGAATTACATAATTTATTATTCTTTTTTATTGGATATAGGGACAGACACACTGACAACACCAATTATTGCCAGCTGATTTATTGTCTACAATGAGAAAAAGACAAATCTCACAATAATAATAAATCAGCCTTTTTTAGTATGTAAGAGATTTGATTCCTAGCCGGACAGATGTCTACCTTTTAAATGATAAATGTGAAGGTTTATAAGTAATATGTACTGATTTTATAATTTTCTTTAAGAATTAACTTCGCAGTTTATGCATGCACGTGTTGAGCAATGCAGGTCCCAAGAATTGTAAACTAAAAATAAAAAAAATATATTATTGCATCTTCCTGCTTAGCGACTGAAAATTAAAGGCACACTACCGCTATTTTAGGGAATTCATAAGTTTGTAGGCTACGGTTCAAAATTGCATGAGTAATCAACACTTTTAATTTCTACGAAAACGCGCGGTAGTTTTGAGTAAATAAAAATAAATACACGCTCACGCCCGTAACTCCGAGGGGTAGGCAGATTATAGATTTCCATTTGGCGCGATCCTGGCTCACCTCTCTCGCTTCTTCTACATCTATGCTCACAAGCTCGTCGCTTACGGGTATTCCTTGTTTTCAATTTATTTCAAACAAGTTTACAATTTTTATATCTTTTTATTTATGTTGCATAGTGCCATTAAACATGGGCTGTTTATCTTGGCAGTGCGCAGTTCACATTTTTGTATTATAATCTTAAAACTACAATTAAAGGTGTAGCACTAGCGGAAAAATAGAATATTGAGACAAAAAATAAATTATAACTAATTACAAACTACCATGGTACAGTCGTTACCTTGTTTTTTCAGTAGGAGATGGGTAGTTTGTTTTTAAGATGCTCTTAGCATTGTTAGGCCGCGAACACACTGGTGCATTTAAAACGACATTAACTTAATTTTATAAAAGCGAATCTATACAACTTTTTTTATTTTTTTATTGATACTTAATCTTTACGTATGTCTTTTGCCTCCCGTTAATGTTTATTTTATTTTGTTTGTATTATTTTATTCCAAATTTCTATTTCAGATAGTATAGTTTTAGTTTATTTTTAATATTTCTAATATTCAATTCTTTTCGTGTTTCTAGAGGTTATACAGTTAAGTGTATTAAGTATGAAATATTTACCCATCCTACAGCCATAGTAATTATTTACTTTAATTAATGGATATAATTCCTGTATCTTGGATCTTGTGTTGTACTTGTACTGTTGTTCAATCCTATTTCTTCGCTCTTCTGTGAGTAACAGAACCTTTACTTTCTTGTGTACCGGCACTACGTTACAAGCTTGACTTGGTTTTGAATAATCTCCTTTACACTTTTATGTGGTGAGGGACAATACATACTTTTCACAGTCTGGTTTGCAGATTATGTACCATAACTAAGTACGCCCGAAATGTCCACCCATAGCTAGTTAAATCGCATGTGATGATTTACTTCCCTACTTCCCTTATTCTCGGAAATCTCGGATGATATACATTTTGGCCAATATGATTCTTAACTTTTCATATACATTTTCAACATGATCCTTCCAGTTCATTCTTTGAACAATTGTTAGGCCTAGGTATTTGGGACTTTTAACTACAATTGCTTCACACGTACGCCTCACTTGTTTATGTAAGAATGTGTGGTTATGAGTTATTATATCTACCTTCTTTAGTAAGTTACTAATCTGATCTATATAAGTTGTCCTTGGACGCCCCTGTTAATGCTGACATTCCATTTTGCAACAAACATTTCTTTCTTTACTCTCCCTTCATTTATCCTTTCAACATGACCAAATATGCCATTGAGGCCGATATTGTTGGAATGCATTTAATGTAAGTTTGATATTACAAAATATGTACTATACCAGAGCCCTGAATGACATCACATGTGTTGAGACGAGTTACATTTTGGAATGGTGAGTCATAATACAGCACTCGTCAATAGACGACACAATTGTTGAGAAGTTAACGAGAAGTTAATGAGAAGTTAAGTTTAGGAAATATGCAGTGGGGAAAAAAGGTCTACATACAGTCTTTATTTACTGGTATGTATATTTACCAGTAAATAAAGGTTATAGTTGGTAAAATTCTATTCTTTAAAAACAAAACGAAAAATGCTTAGTCAGAATTTAAAATATATTTTGTATTAAATAAGTTTATGTTGTGTCACTTTATAAACTTTGTTTTGTTGGCTACTTCTCATGTTGGTTTTACTTAAAGTGCCAATAATTGGGGGTTTTCCAGTAGTTAGTCATATTTTCTTTAATTTGATAAAATAACAGGCTAGTGAAACTAGAGTTTTTGAATCATAAATGAATGTCTTGTACTATATGTTTGTACTTTGATCTTTTTGTGAAAATTTATTTTTAGCAAATTTGTGCCAATTACTGACATGGATACGCACCTTGCATCTTTTAATTTTGAAGAAGTAAATTGATGCCTAGTTTCAAAAGGGCATGGACCAGGACCTGCTTCCACTAGAGTTGTAGAAATAGTTTCTACAGCTGGTCCAATGGTGTTGCTATTTCCTGAAAATTCATGTAAATGATTATTTGTGGACACCAAAACAAATCTAAATAATAATAGATATGTAT
>JWHW01016832.1:3534-25817 GCA_000931545.1 Papilio glaucus | reverse complement strand
ACATCGAATGGATCGAAGCGGAAGTTTTGATTGAGTCAGCCAAATGGTCTGTTTTATTGAGCTCCAGTCTACAAGCTTCATCGCAATAGATCTATTTAATGCAAGTACTTCTCTAACATTGAGATGCCTGTACTATTAAGTAGACTTGTCTTCTTCTCAGCTGTATGAACAAAATGTAAGATGCTAATATAATATTAGATCCGAATACATTTTGCGATCAAATCAGTAGCCAAGCCAGTATCAGAAGCAACGGTTTTATTTTCGAGATGAAAGGTATCCCATTTAATTTTCTGTAACCCCTGAAAATGTGTGTGCAAAATTTCATAACTATTTCTAGTCGTTAATCCTCTGTAGTCACCTCAATTGGGCGGCCTGGGCGATCCTCGTCAAAGACGATTCTTCTCCCTCGCTTAAATTCGTTAAACCAATATCTGATGGTTGTCATAGAAGGCAGCAGTCACGGAAAACAGCATGCATTTCTACTTTTATTTAATACACGTTTTTCCTTCCAAAAACTGGAATCAAATTACAGATTTTTCCATTTTAACCATTTAAAGTCCACGCTTTCATTAAAACGCTATCAAAGAGAAATCTGTTTTTTTTTTAATTTTTTTTGCCCTTTAACTTAAAACTTTCGTTTACTTATTTTCGGCCAGTGATATCAATCCATTTAGAAAACGGGTTTATCTATTCGTTAATGAAAGACAGCCATGCGTTTTACAACAATGTTCGTTCGTTAAATTAAAGCGAATTTCATTGGATAGAAATATGGAAGATATAGAATGATAGTAGTTTTTATTTTTCATAATATGCTTTCAACAGTATTATTTCTGTCGATTAGTCTTAGTCTACAGCCCTATCCACGAAGGAGCTTCCTTTAAGATAGTAAGACAATATAGCAATCTACAGTTTGTATGGCAACAAAATCAGCGTTTGTACATAAGCCATAGTAACTATTATATCTGTAGTTGGCGGTTTTACCCGCCGTGCTTGTGGTGTTTCGTTAAGACGAAGAGTAATTTTATTCACAATTTCCATGGTTTTAATTATTTAATTCCATCCACAATTTTAATTATTTGTACGGAATCTTTCTATCGGAATCTTTTGCTAAAATAAAATTAGTTAAAGTTATTTCTTACAACTCAACCTATCTATCTTCCAATAAATCATATCAAAATCGGTTAAGCCGTTTTGGAGATTACAGACAAACAGACTGAAATTTAAAAAATATATCGATACGTTTATTCAATATGGAAATTGTTCTGAAATAACATACGGACACTTCAATTTAACTTATCTGTATCGATTACGCACTTACGTCTTTTTAACCCTTTCTCAATATTAAAATATATGGCACGTGAACTGAAGCGGGGATTTCTTTACATACTCGAGCACGTCTGATTTATATATCAGGGGTATCTTAGGCCCTGTTAAGTACCCTACACCACAAATCAGTCGTTTATGTACAGACAGTAACCTGGCGATTTGAACGCCATGCAAAGGAGTGCGGGGATTACAAACTTTCGGGGAGCGCGGTTAATTTTTTTTATTTTATTTTAATGGAAATAGTTCAAAGATAACGTTATAAGATAATCTAACAATTTCAACAAGCCGAAGTAACAAAAATAGTAAAATGAACAAACTTTTATAGACCAAAGTATGTATAGATATGACACGAGGTATTAGCCAAATACTAAACGCATATACATATATTAAACGCATTACAATATAAATTCATCTTTAATAAGTTTTCCGCAGAATTAAAAAATGATAAGCAAGTTCCTTCTTAATCTTAAACCTGCACTTTCATAGATTTTGTTACATACAAGGCATTGACTGTACATTAAAATATTTTATTTTAGTCCTTTATTTGAGTGTCTGAGGTGTCGATTTCGTGGCCCGACGATTTTATTCCAAGGCTGGTATATGACTGTCCATGCGATAGGACACGCAATCTTGAAATCTCAAGCTACAGTGAACCGATGAATCATTCTCTTCATAAGGCACTAGTTACAATATACCATTATATTTCTATTCTCAGACTCAAGGGTATGACAAAATTGATAATTATGTAGGTAGAATACATGACTGAAAATTGTATACTAAGGATACTTGAATAATAAAAAAAAGGAAAAGTACTATTAAAACACGCAAGATAGTACTTAGACTATTAGGAAGCTCACTAAGGCAGTCCAAATGAATGGCGCCATGGAGTAACTTACGCGTGATACCTACGGTGGTCGTAAGGTCTAGTGACCCGCCCCGGTTTAGTTCGTCCTTATTATTGATGTGCTCCGATCGCTACCAAACTTTATAGGAACACACGCTGGACGTATCTCAAAATTCCCTGTAAATTTCATTGAAATCATTCCAGCAGTTTCGGAGTCTACTTTGTCTGTCTTTTGACACAGTAATAAAAGTAAAGTTACCTATTATACTTTAAAAAAAATATATAATAAAGCTGAAGAGTCTGTTTGTTCAAAAGCGCTGATTTCAGGAACAATCAGTCGGATTTGAGTAATTATTTTTTCATTAAACAGCCCAATTACTAAGGAAGATTTCTTAATTGTTCATGGTTTACAGCTCATATCATTGTATGTTCGGTTAATAGTTCTCTACTCCAATATATTCTCTCAGTGTAACCAATCCACGTTTCACTTGTCAACAAGTTTCTAGCATTCCATAACTTGAAATGGCCCTTTCGCCGCTAACTTTCCCAATATCCTGCTCGTAGAGTATTCATATATAGGAGCAGGTGGTAGATATTGTGAGAAAATTTGACAAAACTTTAATATAAACATTTCTTGTACTTTCAACAGTTTAGTCTAATTTAACATTATAATTGTGTACTATGCATATAATGCATTGTCAAATCATGCTAACTTATAGACTGATTTTTAATTCGACAGAATTCTGACATTTCAGGAGTGTTGCCAACATTGAAACATTATCCCTAAAAACGGAAGAAAACCTTTCTTGAATTCAACGTTTACGTTTTGTTTAGTTGGTTGTTCAAGTTGCTTTGTTTGTTGTTATTGAAATATTAAAGAAGAGTATAAAATGTGTCAAATGGTCACTTAATGATGTGATGGATAGTGTGTGTCGTTCTTTTATAGTCCGCGTCGATGATGTGAAAATGATTACTAAATATTTTCATTTAAGAATTATGTTATTTTACTCTGTTTTGCCATTTAGCCATTAAAATTAACATTCTGGTTAATGTGCATTGAATGCACAAAACAAAGACTATTTACAATGTCATTAAATAAAGTTTACTTCATCTAATTCTGTTTCATATTTTTTGTTATTTTATATTAAAAAATTCAAAGCAGCTGTCATAATTCCGTCGAATTAAAAATCAGACTATACCTAACTTAAGGTCAGATGAACAATCAACCGAGCTTTATATATCATTTTCCAATTTAATTAAAAACATAATATGGGATCTTCCAACCAAATGTATCGATCCGTCCAACATTTTAAGTAACACGATTTTCCACTCCACCAGAGTAGTAAAGATTTGCATTGGATTTTTTAAAATTCCATTAGTGAAATCACTCTACTGTTAAATTATTACTTTTTCCTAAAGTGCATTTTAAAATGACAAATTCCTGAAATTTATGGAATGGATGGGTTTACCCGTGTACTGGGGGATTTTAAAAATAATTACACTTTATTCTCTTTACATACGGAATTAGCTGAGATAACATGCATACTATATCGCCTTATTGCTCTGTTTTAAGTTATGATGACTGTTGGAAAAGTATTGTTAACTTGAAACAAACAGAAACGAAATTTTAGATCAGCATACAGTTTAATAGTTTTTAATGGAATCCTCCATCCACATTTAAGCTAAAAACTATTGTAGTACCCATAAATAATGAAATGGAAGCAGACACCGCGATGATTGTATAAATAAAGTTAAAAATGAACTTCCTTAATAGTATTTTTGTCTCCTTTATCATTTTTATAGCATTATAGTGGTGTTATTTATCAGTTTTCATCGTTATCTTTGCAAGCGACTGGCTTAACATCGGACAAAAACTGGGTCATAGACACGATGGCAAGACGCCAGATTTTAACGAGAGATTACGCGTTAAATCTTATTACTCTTGTTAATTATTCTTGTAGAAGATCCTTCTATCTTATACATACACAAAAGCAACAAATATGCAAAGAATAAAGTAGGAACATCAACAAAGGCATTTCTAATTTTCTGTTAACGTCGAGCATTGCATATAATGTAGTAAATTTTAGAGATGTAAGTAGTATGTAGTAAGTAGTTTAATGTACGAAATAGTACGTAGAAGAAAAAGCGAGACGTGTGTCACACATCTAAGTTGCATGCGAGTGTGCTTTTTTTATGGTCATGACGTGACTTTGGGGTGCGTTCAGACTTTGTTTGATTGAACGCGCTAATTTCGAGAACTACCAATCTGATTTGAACAGTACTTTTTGCATTTGACAATTCAATTATTAAGGAAGATTATAGGCTACGACTTCAAGGGGCCGAGCGAAAAAATAATAATGCTAAGCGAGATGTATGTAGTAGCAATAGGTAATCTTATTTTATTTAAATCAAACCGCACGGCGGGTAAAACCGTAGGCTATAACTAATCAAAATGGCAGCTTCTACGGTTGGCGTAATTGACTGCTTCGTAATAAAGTTTAAGGGGTTTCAAAACTCACCCCAACAACAATCAATATCGAGCATTCATAAAGTGACGGAACGAGTGATTTTATTAAAAACTTTTAAAAATTAATCAAATAATTTAACTTTATAATTGATCAATTGCCTATTATTGAATTTATTTATAAAACATTGTAACAAGCGTATTTACTATCGGAATATGCTAGGTTATTAACCAAAATTAAATTTTAGAGATAAAATATTAATTGATAAAAACTTTTGTTTAGCGTAAAAGGGATATATCATTTAACTTTGTATAAATAACTTAGGTGGCTAACTCGAAATTCCACACTGATTTATTGGATATACATCGTACGATAGTCCATTATATAAATAACGTGGGTTCCTGCTAGCGGAGCAATGTAAGCGCACATAATGTAAACATACGTTATCCTCCACCGCATTGCGGGGATTCCGGTCCCAACGCAACGCACGCCGACAAAGCAATACAAGCTATACAGCATAACTTAGTTAAAGAAGCTACATGCAACTTATTTGACGAATAAAGTCATCGTAAGCGTTTCACGATATCCAAATAAGCCAATTAATAAAGTGCCAAGTAAATTACAGGTTGGATCATCCGTCAGATAAGGATGTTATTGGAATGTTATAGTCATTTGAGATTTACCTTAAGTTTCGTTTCGATTAAATATATGCGATTTCTAAAAAATAAGCTTTTTGTATCAATACGTAACAAAATCATTTAAAATGCATATTTTATTAAATTTTGAGAGTGATTAAGTTAACAAAATTATTTATGCTTTCACATGTTCCATAACTCGAAACGTCTAAATGCCACGTCGCCTTCTCGAAATTACAAGTGACAGACACATAAACTCCGTTTCTGAAACGCTAACTATTTTAACGGGAAGTTTTTTGTGTCAATTAGTTATCCAGCACTTTACTTAAAGTTCGTGAAACAGGCCCTTATTCTTTCCTCTATATACACAAAGCGTACTTATGTTTCCGTAACAAATCTAATAAATTTCGATGACAATCACCGAAATATTATATATGTTGCCATTGAAATGTTCTGTTCTCTGCAATCATTAAATGCTTCACAAAATAAATACAAAAAATGTAATAGAATCTTGAAAATATGCTTTATTATGAATTTTAATTATTTATTTTACAGATACAGATTTTTTACTTGAACTGACTCCATTCCAGAATATTATATCATTACAGAATTCATTTTTAAATTCGAGCGCGTGCGCAGCCACGGGCATCGGCTAGTTGTACAATAAAGAACTAAAAAAAAATTATTGTATTAACAATAATTAGTAACACTTATTTTTTTACTTATATATTTTTTTTACTACTTTAACTTTGTATTAAAAATATACAAAAAAAAACAGGAGTTTTACTACAAAATAAAATGTCACGATAAAAATGAATGACACTTCCATTCGAAATTTATGAGTGACATAAAATGAACGTCATTAAAGTTGATAATTTATATTGAGCCATTCTCTTGGCGAAATATTACGACTAATGGTATATTTTAATATGGTAATGTAAAACATTTATTACATTTTACATACTTAAAGCCAATATATTGTTTTCTCCACCCAGAAATGTATGAGCAAAGATACTTTGAACTAGCTGGAATAAAGTAGAGGTATAGACACTTGGTGGTCAAATATCAAAAGAGATCTTAAGAAATCCCAATAACTTTATATAAACTAATGAGTCCAACGACCTAATTATATAGAACAATGTTGTTCATAAAATGGTCACAACTTTGTAATTCAAGGTCTGTTTGTAAGCAAATAATTTTCTCAAGCGATACATCATCCTCTAGGACATAGAAGCATTGACGTGCTAGGACGCCATTTATCATAGCGTCGACGTAAAGTTTTAAAAATAAAAATATAATTCAAAATTAGTTTAAAAGAATACAAGAAATATAAATGAAAAAAAGTTCGTCGAAACTGTTCCAAATTCTAATAAGCATGTTGCTGATGCACATTGAGCATGTTGTGTACGCGAACCTGTAAGATTTTCCCCTCCATATATCGTGTAACGAGGATGAAGAAGTTTTCACTTTCAGTAGACATGTATACTCCCTGCTTTCGAACTTAAGAAATAGAAAGAATAAGCAAACCACTCACCATGTAAGAAGCCATGATGATGTAAAAGGACAGAAAGGAGAAAAAATTGTTGTTGTAAAATAAAAAACTTGTTGTAAAATTTTTGACAGTGTATGTCTACGTTCTTACTGTTTTATTCACAGAAACAAAACCTTCTTGAATTCAGTCATAGTACTACTTGACTTAACAGAAGGCTTTGTTGGCAATCTATATCGTGGCCAAACTTTTCGAACGTTTGACATTGAATGAGATGATCGGAAGTTTTGATTGAGTTTGCCAAATGACCTGTTTTATTGGCCTGTGTCGATTTGTTCCACTCTGAAAAGATTGGTTAATGTTACAAAAAATTATTCAGTCATAACGCATAAGGAGACTCTTTGTGTGCGGCAACGCTCGGATGAATTGCAATATTATACATCTAACTATGTATTTGTTAATTGAAGTTTCTTTAACGTGTTAGACGATGTTTGGTAGGGGAAAATTATATAGGTGATCGTGAACAACATGCTCAATATGCATGAGCAACATGCTTATTTGAATATGGAACTTTTTTTCGTTTATTTACTGTGTTCAATTTTGAATTTTATTGTTGAGATGCAAGGGTTTTTTGTTGATTATTTATTTTTGAACTATTGTCGCCCTTTCCCACATGTTTTGAGTTTTCGATTGTTTTTTTTTTAACAACAAAACAGCAACATTACAGAATAGTGAACTTTATAACTGGAAACATTACAATAAATATATATAAAAGGCTATGTGTATGTATGTATATATGTTGCCTAATAGGCGGACCGATTTCGATGACATTTTCAGGAAATCTTAGGATTGGCCCAGCGGGTGATCCTGTGAAGTTTGACTGTCGGATCGAAATAATTATTAGACGTAGAGAAAACGGCTTAGCCGATTTCATTTTTTTTTTGTTTTGGAAATATTCAGATTGGCCTAGGGGGTGACACTGTGAAGTTTGGTGGCGATCGGATCAACCGGGTAGATCACTACTAGTATTATAACAACTTAGAAAGTACTGAACCGATTTTAAAAATGAAGGTATTTTAAAGTTCTTTTAAAATTTTAAAGTACCATTATAAAGTTCTTCAATTAGCGAGTAACCATGGCGAGCGAGTATTTTTTGTCTATATATTTACCCGAACGAAACCGGGGAGTTTGCTAGAATTAAATTCGAGTAAACACAAATACATTCAAGTTTTTTATTGCCAATTTTAAAGCGAAGCCAACTTTCAAATTATGTGGATTGCGAATAAAGTTAAAAATTAGAAAAAAATAAAATATTATGCTAAAGTTATGCTACAAGATAAGCATAACAAACTAGATCAATAAGATAGCAAAAAGTATGACATGGCTTGGCCAATGGTCCAAAAAAAGACTAGATGGTCAATAAAAGACTAGATATTTGTGTTTCGTCCTATTTAATTCTATACGTCCTACTTTTGGGAGCAGCTGCTAATGCCAGCCAGTTTTAAGGACAGCTTTATGAAAGTTGAATATGAAATTATTATAAGCACTGAGCAATGCTGGAGCTTATTTATTGCTGTATTCATTTGAATTTAAAAGAAATAATAAAAGAGGCCAGTTATAAAATTCAAATATAGAATTAAAGGTTTCTGCTAAAAATAGCAGATCTATGTAATACATGAGTATATTTTATTGTATATTTTTGTGACCTTTTATAAAAAAGATCGAGAATACACTCAAACATACATTATTAAAGTTGTCACTTCATAGATAAATAATAAATTTTATTTTTCGCCGTTTGTTTTTTTGTACTGTAGTTTTGTATTACATAAATAACACTTTTTGAATTTCGAACGAACCTATTATTTTAACTCGACTCTTTTTCAAAAAAGTTGTACAACCTCTTTTTCAAAAAAGCAAACAAGACGCTTTTACTCAAAACAAGCCATGATTAGAATAAAGAGGCGTCGGTCGAAGTGCGACCCGAGATATAAAGCTGACGTGGCTTGAATAAGGTAGCGTGAATAATGTTCGCTAAGCCTGAGTAAAGACGTCAATTGTTTTTACAAGAAAAATGTCAGTTCTAGAGCAACAACTTCGAAAGGCTCTTTTAACTGATTGTTTTGCGTAAACTAAATCTAGAAGATTAATAATGAGGACTGAAATGTTTTTTTAGCATTTTATGTATTTGCTAACGTTATTGTTACGCGTCCGCGTAATTTTTACTGACTTCAATATGTCATGTACTGTACTACTATGTAATTAAACATATAAATCATTTATAGAAAAACAAACAAGAGCATAAGACTACACAAAATAAAACTTCTTAAGACGCCCTTAACAATATTTGGGAAGGGAAAATCTTGTTACGTCGCGTGAACAACATGCGCAACATGAAACATATGTCAGCAACATGGTTAATTGAATTTGAAACAGTTTTGACGAACTTTTTTCAATTATATTTCTTGTATGCGCTTGATGGAATTATGAATTAAAAAATCATTGGCTAATTTACTTTTGTGACTTTATAATTGGAATTTTATATTAAGGTCTATTATATTCAAAGCCCGATTATATTCAAGCGGCGATTGGTTTCTCTCTCTAACCTTTTGATGTCATTTGTTTATTTATTTCATTTTATTTTAGTACACTGTGCAACATAAATTGAATCGTATTATGATTTCCCAAACCAAAACAACTATTTGATGAGCAATTTAAATTGAATATTCCGATCAAACACAAAAAGGACCGACAAATTCGATTAGTTTTAATATCGATAATGTCTTTATAATTTGTAATTCAAAATGCAAATGTTATCCAGATTCAATTAAATATGTTCTCGTATGTATGTATGTACCTATATCAAGGAACGTACCGAGCGTGATTGTAGGTGCCGGTAAAACTATGAAAAAATAAACCAGAGGGGTAGACAGAGATTATGGATTAACATTTTGCGCGATCTTGGCGCACCTCTCTCTCTTTTCTACATCTACGCATACATACTCGTCGGTTAAGGGTACTCCTTATATCACCCTTTTCTAGTATGTCACTAATCTGATCGATATAAGTTCTCCTTGGACGTCCCCTGATAACTCTGCCACTCACTTTTGCAACATACATTTGTTTCGTTACTCTCTGTTCATTCATCCTTAATTCATCCTTCATTGTACATACCCTAAGCACTGAAGCATACGTTTATGATAGGTCGTACGATAGATTTATAGAGTGTCACCTTGTTCCGGAGGGACACTTTACTCTTGGCGTTAATTAATGCGAATAGGTGGCCAAGTACGAAGGCCGCCCGTCACGCGAGCGGCGAAGTTAAGATTACAGTCAAAGATGAAACCTAAGTATTTCGCCTTATTCTCCCAGGGAATTAGGCTGTCCATGAATTTAATGGATGGGAGTTTCGCTTTCTTGTGTCGCGAAAAGAAAAGGGCCGCGCTTTTCTTTGGATTTATTTCGATCTTTCATTTCCGGAACTAGTCGCCGAGACTGGTGACTGCGGTCTGGAGGCGTCAAAATATAGTGTCAAGCTGAAAGCCTGATGTGAAAATGCAGATGCCATCGGCGAATAGGGCTAACTCTATACCGTCCAAGGGTCGGCAAGGCACCCCGGCTCGAACGAGGTGTGCTTGAGAGAACACTCCTTCGAAAAGGTGGCGGAACGTTGGATTTCTAAGGAAATCTCGTATTATGCATATGAGACGCCCGGGCACTCCGTATTTATACAGTTTGTATGATATAAGATAGATAAGATATTGTGACAGACTTTATCGAATGTCTTTACCATGTCGTGGAAGCGTGCTGGTGCTAGAGCCCCGTAGGCGTTTGGTGACGATGTGCTCCGTGATGATGTGGTGCACTTGATGGGTACACAAATGTTTGGCACGAAAGCCGAATTTTTCGGGGATTGGTAGTCCTTTAGTGTTTATAATGGTTCATAAATCTTTCCAAACTTTAGAGAAGGCTTATGGGTCGATATGACGTAGGGTTTGTGGCTGGCTTTGAGGGTTTGAGGAATCCTATGATCTCAGCATCGTTCTACTCGCTGGGAAAGATGCCTTTGGTCATTGCCGTTATAAATGAGAACTAGTACCTGTATAATAGCAGCAGGAAAGAGTTTAGTCACCCTATTGGTGATGCCGTCTGAGTCGGACGTGCAAGTTTGTAATTAGCTCCTTAACTTCGTCGTATGTTACCGACGACGATGTGTTTTTTTTAGTTCACGTCATGTGTTTCCATTTACGCTTAAGTGACAAACACTGCCTATCCCTTTTTTTCTTATTATTTTAATTACGCTATCCCTTTTACGCCATTCAACACGTGTGAATGTTGCTGTCACTGTCTTTGGAACACTTTTGACCGATGATTTTGTATGCGTGTAATACATCTATAGCAAAAAATATAATTGTTTACATTAATAATTCCAAATTATTTAACGCAAAATCCATACTCAAAAATTGCCAGCAAGGAACATAAGACATAAGAATGCGTTTGAAGCCGCGGGCAATAGCTAGTACATAGTATTTTTATGTAATTCAGTCACGGAGAACAAGTCTACAAAGTCACGTACCAATATCGAAGTTTAACGAATTATAGGTCTGTGTTAGTATTGCGGCATTAAAATATAATTTTCCTTATACAATATTTTTCAGAATAATTTGGTATAACTAACTTATCGAACCGAAGTGAAAAATATTCGGTTCTGGTAGAAAAACCATTTAAGTAACCGGGTACGTCCTAAAACTACGAAAAAAACATACAGAAGAAAGGTACTTTACGCCTACTATAAGCCTTTTCTGTATGGTAAACCAGTACAGTAATACCTAATGTCCTGGCAAGTTATTCTCAAGCTGTTATAAATAACATAACTATTAATATATTGAACAACGAACATCACTATTTCGAAAGCTTAAGACATCTAGTTGTCAATTCTTTTTTTGTTACTTAATTATACTAATGATTTGCTTATATCATTTTAACTTTAGTCACCAAACAAACAGTATGTAACTTTCACCAGCAAGTAAATTATTCGTTAGCGCAAAATTGTGAGATAGTTTGAAAAAGACTCAGCTTATCGGAAACGCAAAATATTTATCGTGAAAAGTATAATAGCCTTTTGAAGTCGTTATTTAAGAAACTTCATCCTTTTACGCGAATAAAGTTGATGTAAAATTAATATTTAAAGTAATGCACTAACTTGAAATAGTTATTACTTAATAATATGCGTTAAAAATGAAGGTAAAACTAAAGTTGTACTGTTCTATGTTTGTCATTTCATTCATTCGATGTTACTGGAATTGAAATGAAACGGTCTTATGAATGAAAAATGAATAGCCTCTTTAAATTAAATAACAGCAATACGAATTGATCGTCAACTCCAACCAAAGCTACCGTTTATATGTAGCTAGGTGTAATACTACATTTAATAAAGAAATATTTTATTTTAGACCAATATATAAACACGTCTCATCCTTTAGTCCTTAAAAACACATTAACATTCGTAATTACAAATCTATTACATCAAATACAATCACAATAACTGATTATTAAAGTTTAAGTGGCGGAGGGCCGAAACAACAGGAATCGCAGACAGTCTGGCTGACAGCCAATAAAACTGAAATGAAGGATTGCAAGCCAGTGGTTATAACAATATATAATAAAAAATATAATAAAAATTGCTAAGTATGTCACTAAGATTTTTTATCTTAAGAAGCACTATTTATATTATTTTTGTTTTTACAAAAATAATATAAATAGTGCTTCTTCCTACTTCTCTACTATTGTCCCATCCATTACAAAAAGCGGCAGGGGGAACTATAAGCAATGGTAGAGTCAGTAGCAGCAACTGTCGCACGAATGTCCCTCCTCTCCCTATTAAAGGTAGGCAGCGCAGTAGCAACTCATTAGATTTTTGCGGATGACTATGTGTAGCGATCACTTAAAAACCGCTTGCTCGTTTATTTTATATTTTGAACCTTAACAAAAATGATATGCAAATTCATTACATAGAATCGTATTTTATATAAGAAATTCGTTGTATTGTTTACATATTGATGTCAACTGCCTATTATAAACATCTGCAAAAATCCGTCACGTGAGAGTTGGATACAGAAGAAAGGATAGTAAGGGGATTCTGTTCGTCTCGTTTACTGAACGATATCTAAAAGCAACGTTTATTTCAAGCTGGTTTTGTTTAAGGGGTACATTCTCGGTCCATCTGACCGATCCGTCGAATGGCGGCCGCCGTTTCGCTACCATTATTCCACACATAGTTTAAGGACATACAGAGTCCGTCCAGCTGCAAATCTAATATTCATTAATTCTAGTTGAGAACGATTTATAGAAAGAAGGAATTTCATTCGTAGAAAACTTCACACATACTCTAGGGAAATATTTCGAGGAATAAATTGTCTAGGCCGAGAGATTAATAGAATGTACAACCCTAGTTGGGCAAACTCAATCAAACTTTTTCCATCAAAATTCATCCACACGTACACTATCACGGTTCAATTCGTGAATTTCAGCTGCCAATAATTTATTCGTCCACATCAAGTTTATAAATAGTTACCAAATATGCTGTCAAGTCTGAGTTTTACGCGAAGTGTACGATCTTACAAAAGTGGTTCCAAATTCGAGACGAGTTTTTAATCGTACAAGTTTTACCAACTTTAACGATAACTTATATCTTTAGATAGCGTAGAAGAAGGAAGTCGCCCTACTATTGCACCTTACTTTCACGTCACGTACAAACACACACAAGAATACGAATTTAATACTAACAATGGAACAGACATGCGTAACACAACTATCTACCTACATTATACCCGCGAAAAATATTACCATCCTTTTGGGTCAGCGAAGTTAAAAAATTATATTTAATAATGTCTCTTTTAATACATTATTAAATATAACTTTTTTACCAAACACAAATTTAATAAAAAAAAGTAAAAAACAAAAGCAGTAACTCTAAAAACAAAAGCACTAAGTTTAGTCGACCTCAATTTTTAAAAATACATGTTTACGTTATGAATATTAGATTACGTTCTATTTTTAATGTAAATATGTAAAAATAAAGTCCCCTCGTCTTTGTTATAAATGAAATTGAAAACTTCGTAAAAAAACGACCTCAATTTCGTGATCAAATATTTATAGACAAGACTATTCGTATGAAAAGGTCTCGATTAACATTTATGAGACGTCCCTATAAACGTAATTTACGGAGACAGCAGTGAGACCATTTCATCAATTGATTCCCTACAATGTGGTACAGATTGTATTTTTATATTTTAAACGTAAGGCGCCCATTTGCTGCCAAAGATATAGAAGTTTCTAGTTTTTCCAATTGTATGTAATAATGCCTGCAAAGTATATCAAAACTGCGTTCATTTTATACCAGCTGTTTGGCATGTTAAGCGGACATTCTTGGTATTTGTCCTGCACCAATTAGACTATTGTCATATACGTTATTCATTTCCTTATTAATATTCTTATAATTGAAGATGTTTTTTTCTGTTGCAGGTAAGCACCTTGTGGGCATACGATTAGTTAATTAAGGTTTGTAGTTGAGAAAGAAAATATGCTGCCCGACACTTCGCAGCGAGCGTGTACTCTATATTTAAACTGAGCCTTCTTTATTAGAATTTTAGATGACAATAACCGGAAAACTTTTAAATGTAGAAAATGGAGAGGCGAAGGACTCGGGAAAGTTATAGGCCATTGGAAACCGCACTTTCTAATTTAAGCGCAGAAATATCAACATATATCGCGCAACAACAGCAGATCATGTTAATTCTACCAATGTTAAATTTATTTCAACAAAGTTCACCGAAGATTCAAACAAAACAATATATTAACTACCAAAGACACTGCGCACTAAAATACAAATCAAGCTAATTAAGTTATATTGTGAGACCAGTCCATGAAGTGAATTTTACAATATCTAATAAAAAAACTTCAGGCTGTGTCCCAATTGGTATAACACTAAAACAATAAGCACAAATCAAGTGATCCATTTGTTTTTGCAAGCGAGCAGCAACGATAAGCAGCTGAGTCGGTTGCTGTAGCCTCGAGTTAGGTCGCGATGACGAGGGTCGCGCCCCCTGGCGATTCGCCAATAAAACCATTACAAACGGCCTTAGATCGTAACTGTACGTCTCAAATAGAGCACGTTGTTTAATGTATTTTAAACATTTCGATTAAAATTAAAATGTTTTAAAAATTAAGACACACAAAGCTCTTACGTTAAATATGTTTGCGTTAACTTCCATAGGGAGAGGGGTAGACAGAGAGAGAGATGTACCAGGATCGCGCCAGATTTCCATTTGGCGCGATCCTGGTACATCTCTCTCGCGTTTCTACATCTACGCATACATGCTCGTCTCCTACGGGTACTCGTTATATCGCCCTTCTTTAGATGTCGAAACCAAATTAATTTTTATCCGGATGATCCTCGTCAGGACTAAGATAAAGCCATGAAAAAAAATCTTTTAAATAAAAACAAAACCGACTTCAAAAAAAAACTATATTCAAAAACAAGAAATGCACTTAAAAGTATAAAATAATTTTACGCAATTAAACATAAGAATCAATTCTTAATCATATTTATTTTTAGAGTCGGTGTCAGCTGGTAGCAATCGGATCAACATATTTGATGGTACCCAGGCGAAGCCGAGGCGGGTCACTAGTATACTATAAAGTTAATTTGTAAAATGTTTTCTTAAGGCATCCTCGTATATTGGTATTTCCTTAGCTGACGCTGACACCGACTCCAAAAATAAATATGATTAAGAATTGATTCTTATTTTTAATTGCGTAAAATTATTTTATACTTTTAAGTGCATTTCTTGTTTTTGAATATAGTTTTTTTGAAGTCGGTTTTGTTTTTATTTAAAATATTTTTTTCTCGATTTTTAGTGAATCTAATTTATATGGGGCTTTGAAATCACTTGCGCGAAATTTTTACTAACTTTGTAGTTGAAACTTTTGATATCTTCTAAACTATTGGTCAGAATGATATAGTTCAAGGAACAATTATAATCTACATTAAATTCTCTTGATAACTAAGACATTTAAATGGGTAAGGATTAATACCGAACACGAATAATCGCGTAGTAAATATCGAGTGCGTTTTAATTAATGTTTCTTAAGATAAAAATGATTATTGTGAGACAACTATAGAAGATAGATATATGTCATCGCGGACTTTTATTTAGCTTATATAAAGAGCTACAATTATTTCATACATCATTTTAAGGTAAGTCCTATAGTTTAGCCTACGTAAGCCAAGAAAGTAAAATTCAACGTTGTCATATTATGCATTATTAAAATTAACTCAAAAACTACCAGTCGGATCTTGACTTAACCAATCGACAAGCATTAGCTCTCGAACAAAGAAAGAATCATCGAAATCGGTTCACCAGGGGCGGAGTTCTGAGGTAACAAACATAAAAAAAACATACACACGAATTGAGAACCTCCTCCTTTTTGAAATCGGTTAAAAATGCATCCTTATCGGTAATTGATACGAGTGCAAATTCTCAGGTGAATCGAGGGTGAATCCCATCAATCGAGCAGCTGTAAGCTAGTGAGAATTACATTCAAAGTTTTCGACTATAAATAGATACACGTGATACAATATTAAAATATAATGTATTATTTGATTAAATTTAATTATCCGTATCTAAAATCTACCAGCAATTATACTTACAGCTAAATGTGTTGATATATTATGTACCTCAGGTTAAAACCAAGCGATATACATTTTCGTTTATCATGTATAAAGCAACTGATTGGATAATTACGTTCCACACTATTTTAGCAAGTTTAACTTCTACCGAGGAGCTGCACGCGGAATTATATAAACCAATAACTTATCTTGGTTGCGAATCCAAACATTGGCTGTAACAGTATCTTGTTACTTCTGTTTTTCTGTTGTTAAGTGCTCGTAGGGGAACTTTACAACGAGAACATAAAATTTTCAAACTAAAATAAACTATTCTGCTGAACTTCCAGTGAGTCGGATAAGTAGTAATATTATTTTAAACAACATATAACGTAGTTCGCAGCAGAGTTGAAGTTTCGTTTCTCTCCACCAACAACATATACATACGTTATGTTGAAAGAAAACATATGTTATAGAGAGTAGTTTAAGCCAATTGTATTCATTTTTTTTTTGTATTGTATTCAACATAACATTTACCACGATCTTTCTTGATCTTGATATAATTTCGGTAAAATGTACCACTTTACTTTACAGAAGAAGTAAGGAAATTTTATCAAATAAAAACATGCATCTCTTCAAGTACACATTTTGCGTGATAATCCAATAAATCCAATAAACCTAGGATGGGAAAAACTGTATACACTGCTAAAATACTGAAAATGCTGTCCTTGGGATAGAAGTAGGGTGCTATTTTCTATAAAGACTAAAAGCGTACTTTGCGTCTTCTCCACTCTCCGAAAAATCTTATCAACACCTTTATGTTGCTGATGATCTCCGGGAGCAACCCAGAGACATGAACCTGTACACAGACACGGTTAGGCAGTGCAGCATTACATAAGATGCCGTTCCATCACTCTCTGTGCTTGCTGTTTATAGACAACTATCAGTATCATTTGACAGAGCGACTTTAACAAAAAACGTAATAACACAAGTACTGATACACAAAACCTGAAAACAAGTTCACAACAGAATATCGATCGTCGGTGTAACAAGATGTCATTAAGCTGTGGTCAATGATTTCAATGCCACCACCTTCCGACTCCGAGGTTTATATGGTCTCAGTCCTCATCAAATCTGCTTTTTTATGCTTGACACAGCATTTACAGTTTGTGGGAAATTGTCCAAGTTCCACAAAAGTTTGCAGTGAGTCTTTCTCAGCGTTAAACCGGAAAATATCCTTAAACTGTTTGTACTCTAGATAAAGGTGGGATAGACATTGACAACTATTTTCTGTATTCACCTTTTCTACATAACGGAACCAATATTTGGACAAATGTTAATTTTAAAAAGGTTTTGGCACAAAGCTGTCGCGTAGAAAATGAATGAAAACGATTTCGTACATGAATTTTTCATTAGTACCCCTCCGTACCAATAATAAGAGAAGATGGGTCATTTTGGGTTTGAATAATAAAAATATACGGATAACATTGGACAAAATATACATTTGTATATTGTGCTTGCATAACAAGCTTGTATGCGTAGATGTGTTTAACGTTATTATATGATAAATGTGAGCATGTTCGTCTTTATTTTTTAACCGGTTGAAATAATAGATCCAATATCAACAAGAACAAATGATACGTGAGTGTGTAAGCAATGCCGTATACTATTTAAAATAATATTGTTACTTGTTCAAGTTATCGCAGGTGTTGTGCAATCAGTTATGATTACAATTACAACCTCCCAACCCCAACCAACCCTACAACCTCACAAACTGACAAACTTTACCTATTTATAATAGTATTAGTGTAGATAACAATAATGTACACAGATTGTCTGACTACTTGATAAAAACAAAGGTCTAGAAAGGATACCACATTTTTAATCATCAATTTTGAAAAACTTAGTGACAAAGTAGTCCGACCCCTTGACGAACTTTTATCGAACACACCTATCTACAATCCTACCCGTAACCGAGGATGTACATATGCGTTGGTGTGTGGATGCAGAGTAGCGATGTGTGTCAAGACAGTGCTGAATGCGCTATCTAGCCCCTGATGGCGTTTATAAGAAGAATTGGCATTTTATGATTCTTCTTTTAAGGTAAAATCTTAATTTCGACGGAAAATATTCCTTATGACGTAGCAGTTCATAAACTGTAACGCCGGACAAAATTCTAGTTGGTTATAATAACGCCAGTCTCCACAATTCTTTTATATAATATCTCAAAAATAATAAATTCTCCGTGCGCCATATTCGTCGCCCAGCGAATTAATGGTTGCTTCAGTAATATTTTGCAATGACAGATGTACGCCCGCCAAGGTTTTGACACCGTATCTAATATAATTTTGCAGTAGGAGGACCTTCGACAATAAAATGTAGTAAAGGAAATCTTAAGACATAGAAGTAATTTGGAAGGAAAGTTACAAAAAGGATATAGATGTAAGCGCTCGATTAACCAAAAAGCAAATAGAAATTGATATTAAATACCTACCGCGGCTTCTCAATATCGTCCCCAAAAATGGAAGAAAAGGAATTGAAAGTGAAATTATCACAGACGTCTATTCTAAATTAAACAAAAAATCCTATATGATATTATTGTTCATTGTATTTATGATGTCTTCTGTAACTTCCTTTGAATGTCAACTATAATTTGTAGTCTCTGGAAGTCACTATAATTTCGTTGAAGAATTCTCTGAGGCGATATCTACCTTTGCTTCACTGTTCCGAATCTAATTCAACAATCTTGGAAAGCGCCATCTAGTTTAGCTTTAACGTAACATCTTTGAAAATATTTCTCTTTTCGATTCTCCAAATACTCCAACGCCATCTTACGAAAGTTATGGATATATGGAGATTAAATAAAACAGATTTTCCTGTTCCAGTGTTGACGATTCTAGATGGCTCTTTTTGACGTTACTATACTTTTTCAGTTGCAAAATTTTTATTATAACGCGGTAGATGGCAGGCAATCTGATTTACAACTTTATTTTCGTAGAATACTGTAAAATTACTGAATTTAACATTTTAGAAATTAAATTAATTTTCATACATACATCATGTTTCTATAATATAATTTATTTCCTTAAATAGAGTGTCGATCTAATTTTACAGAATGGAATTATTAACCAGTTGAAACAACGAAAAAGCCCCAACAAATTACTGTCGTTTAGTAGAAGTACATATTAGGTGATAAATTTAAAATTAATCCCTATCTCATATTTTACTTTCCCTTCCGTTCTCTTTCTCTTTCCTTACGTACGCATTAGTCCTTATACGTGGTACACCTAAAAGACACCTACAACTTTTCATAATGTTATTAACATGGGTGCCGACCACTTAAAGTTGCTTTAAGTTTCCTGCTAACTCTCACAAAAATAAATATTTATTTTATAAATGTCATCGAAGCTACAAAAATTATATCATCTTTTTGGTTTTATTTTCTAGTAAAACCATTACACATGTTTAAGACAGTCCTATGAATACAGATATCAGTATTTATGCCTTTTACAACATAATAACAGATGGAGAAGTTGATATGAAAGCGTAATTGTTAAGGGCGAGCGCGAAACGAAATACGTGTGTACCGCAAACACAAAACTAACATCTGGCGGGTCCCTTTTGAAATAATGTTTGAATAAGAATTGAATGTGATTCAGAAATGTTTTAATGAACTCTTTTTCTTATTTACTTATAATCATAAAATCTCTATTTACTTTTCTCACACACAGTAATACGCATATAGCCTCCAGTACTTTTCGTAAGGGATTTGGTAGATTAATTATAGCTAACATTTTAACTGATGACCGCGACTTCATCCGCATAAAATAATTACACTGATTCATTAAAATCGTGCAGCTAAAATATAAATGTTGGCTACAATAGATTATCAAGAGTTTCAGTTTATAAAGACTAAGGACGCATACATACATGATGTATCCACACTGAATTCATTTAAAAAATGGATGGAATATTTTTTAATTTTTGGACATAAATAATTAGTAAATAAATTATCTCTGACGCCCACAACCCAAAAGGGTAGGCGACAAAACGAAATAATTTTAGCACGGTCCTCTAACACACCACCTTCGATTCCTTATTACTTTTCCTTTAATAGTTTTCAATTCAATTAAAAATTTACGCCTCTCTTAGTACAAAAATCCATTAAAAACTGCTCAATTTCCCCTCTAATCCGGTGTTGATTGGATGTCCATCAGGCAAGTGTCGAATATCCGACGGATTTCGAGACGACACCGCGACCCTGCTTGCTGAAATTAAGCGTTAATGGGATAGTAAATTGATATCAAAAGGTAATTTAATAAAAAATAACCAGAAAATTGTTAGCCTAGCTGCTGCTGGACACCTACAACAGAGAGATAGAGAGCGAATATTGCGAAATTAGCGCATACCATATTATTTCGATCGCATTGCCTCATGTTATGCCAGGATTTATCAACATCATTGTATCTAAACTAAACTAAAACTAAAAAAACACGCAATGCTCTCGTTACTTATTGTTAGGCCCTTCGTAGGCAACGCTTCGCAAGTCTCCGATAGCAACGTCTGATACTGATGCTAAATCGTTTCGAATATTAATATATAATATTTTTCCTCCAGTAGAAAAAATAAAGTTTTTATTAATTATCGAAAATAAACGTTATGTCTTATTAAATTCTACTCGGACGAAACTAGTATTTAATAGTATTTGATTCGCCATCTTGAAAGTCGCGGCGACTTTGGTATCGGAGATACCGTCCGACTAGCGCCCGGTAGCGCTCGAGTGGCGTCTGCGACGTCGGCAACGAATGTCGGCGACGCATGCATGTGTACGAAGCTCTATGAACTTGTATTGCGATAGTCGCTTGGAGACTAAAGTCGCCGGCTATGGAGATTTGCGTAGCGTTGTGTACAAAGGGCCTTATTTGTCAATGGGTGGCGTTGTCTTGCATCTGATCATGGCCATAACTAAGTTATGAAAGATGTATTTTCACCGGTCCTTGATGCCTATGTCAAGTTTCAATTTAATCAGATGATAAGAAGTGGGGGAAAATCAAGCTTAAAAGATTCCGTTACATACTTACCAGTGAAACTTATAGAAGCGTATTATTTTACAAAGACATTTATTTGAATGTTATTGGGGCAGTACATTATTATTACACGTTTCTCAACGTCATATCCGGTGTACCTTGACTGATTGTATCGGGCGTCCGTTTCATTTCACAAAGGAGCCAGTGGAATAGATGGGGCTTTTGTGTTTACTACGACATTATTGGAAACTGAACATGATATTTGTACAAATAAATTTATTGTTTTTGTAATATGTTCTATGGTTTATGGCCGTAACTATTCAAAGTAAATATTTGATTTTGTTTAATGTTAGTTAATTAATACATGTAAAGTAAATTTTTAATTGTTCAATTATGTTTGATTTCGGCCTTTTATTAAAATTAAAGCCAAAAAAATAATCCTTGAGAAGTTTGCTAGGCGTGACACTGAATGATAAGATTAGAAATGCTAAGTATTAGTGAAAAGTGTGGCTTAAAAGTGTGACGTTATTGCCTAATGAACCACCATGGTAGCATACTAAAGAACGGTATATTAAAATTCTCTATACCTACATCTATATATCTAGCATGTATGCGTAGATATATAGATGTAGAATAGAAGCCAGAGAGATGTGTCAAAACCGTGTTAAATGGTAATCAGCAGTAGCTAACCCTATGAGTTACGGGACGTAAATGTATGCTTATTCTAATAGAAGGTAGGAATGTGCTCGAAGACTATCTCGGTAATAAAACGACTTTAATTTGTACTCAGGAGCAGTGGTGGCTCAGTGGTTTAGGCCCCGACTTACGTACTG
>JWHW01016824.1:289968-308172 GCA_000931545.1 Papilio glaucus | reverse complement strand
ATTAGACTCGCGGCTGGCGTTCATTATCACAGAGGGCCTCTCAATTCGCCCACGCTGTGACGTCACGCCGCATAGACTATAAGAAGTTTATTTGTATTTAAAAAAAAAATTAATCTGTCTGTAAATAGTTATTGGATATCCAAATTATATTGAATTAAACAAGTAATATCACCATGTAATAATACAGAAGCGTTCAATATAAAATTGAATAATTTATTTCAATGAAAATCATAAAACTTCATGAGTACCCACACTCCTCTACATGATTTGTAAGACTGTTAGCGCCGTCTATCACGATAAAATTAATAACTGATTCCTAGTACTATTAGAAGTAATGGATGTGTAACGCATGAGATTATCCTACATAAGTTTTTACTTCACTCAGTCGATATGTTTAATTCCTATTTAATATTACATCGTGATGTCTATGTTAATGAAAGCGTGATTAAAATAACTGGAAAACAGAGGACAACTAGTGTGACAGACACTAGTTGTCCTCTGTTTTGCGCAAATGTAAACACATGACGTAAGCTAAAGAAAAAGCGTCCCAATTTAGACGATTTTGAATGTCCACATTTTGAATACTAATAGCATATCTGTTACTTTTTGTATTATAATATCATTGGGTAGCACGGTCACTGATTCAGCGAAGAATTTTAATAAGCAATTTGTATTTTAACAAATTTCAAAGGTTTATTGCGTTCAATGTTTTTTGGTCACAAATCGCGACTGAATTATAAACGACGTCTTCGCCAGTTAATCGAACGTCGGTATAAATCTGAATTAATTTGGCCGCACTGAAACAAGATGGGTTCGTTATTGCTCCGTTAGTGGACGCTTTGAGCTGCGTGAATAATGTTCTCGCGCTACACAAACTAAATATCATTTTACAAGATTTAGTGATCCTCATACTGAATAACAAAACGTTGTTACTTAAAATATTTAAAGAGAAGGACATGATTTAGCTGAAAACTTTTTTTTAATATAAAAAAAACATGGGCATGGACTTCGTCTCAAATCATTCGAACTTCTGATAATCGTTATGAATTATGAGGAAAGATCCTTGATAGTTTGAGATATTTGAGCTCGATATGAAACGACCAAATAAACTTGACCCCTAGAATCACCAAAGGCGAGTTACGCAATGGCTCAACGATATTTGGTTTCTACTACAAATAAAACTTGATTTTATATTATTTAACAGTGTAGGTCCAAGATTGTGATTTATCTAAAATGTATAATCTAGGTCCTGATCAAATAACAGATGAGGGTATAAATTCCTTGTGCCGGATCTTGTACTATAAATGGTGAACAGTGATCAAGTCTTTGAGAACACATCAGAAAACGCATTCCGACTAGATAATGATCCGATGTATATAGCGGTATCCTTGTAAATAATGCCCTATATTAGTATAATAACGAATAGGCTATCTCCACGTCTCTCAATTTAATTTAAAACCTTTTCCTTCCTTCATTCTTAAATTTGTTAACAGTAACTTAATAACATCGTACATACAATAAACAACATAACAAGCAAAAATTAATTATAAAAACCCAATAAGCGCTATTAACTGACCACCTGTTCCACTCCAGCGAGAAATACAAATCGAATGACACCTTACTCTTCAAAAGCTCACAGTGGAACAGACCATACGAAAAACATTCCCTTCTGTCAGTCTGGTAAAAACAACTCAAGATTACCATTTTCATGGCACGGAATCCATCTGGAATATATACTACAAGTTCACGAGTCATTATCTATTTCAATTCTAATTGGAATTTATTTATCAAAATAAATAGAGCAGAAACCTTTAAGCGATTCTATATTGAAACAGCGTCGTAACTAATGGGGCCTTTGAACACATTTTAGCGTAAGTTTGAAAATGTTCGCGTGTGATCATTAGACTTTATAGTAATGGTAGCAAAAATATCTTTTGATATTTATTTAATATTCCATTCACTCGAAACGGGATAGCTCAGTGGCTGAGTATCAAACTTACAGCATAATGCCAGGGGTTATAATTTTCAGAAATCTTAGGGTTCACACTTTAATTGAGAAGTATATACCTTAGATAACATTGGCATAGCCCTAGCACACGTCACCCTCTTCCGCCTCCATATATCAAAAGAAACTCGTTCGTTCCGAGTAAATGTCACACTTACTCTGCTGGCCCAGCGACCCAAGTCTTGGCCCACTACACTAGACAGCGCTGACGCCGCCTGCCTCGGAACTCGCGTAGGTCAAGTTCCACGACGTCTTGAGCCAGCGACGGGTCGACGGCCAATCGGTGTTCCGGGATACCTGGAGGTCTTCCAGCCTCAGGTGGCCCATACGGTCTCTCGGCTATGGCTACCGCCATAATATGCTATATTTCTTTATTCATACTTTCCCGCCGGCACTATTACATGTTTTCCTCGTCTCTGTTGCGTCATTTATATTTTCTGCGTTCTTTAATCATCAAAACATATAAGACAATGTTACGTCTAATATATATTAACAATTAAAATTAATTAGATTCTAATTAAAATTCAACATTTTATAGGCATAATTAACTCAAATTTATAATTGCTCTAATTACGGCTTTGATATAATTCAGTTATCTAACGGGCCGCTAGATGGCGCGAGTAATTTGTCACGCTCGCACAAGCATCGCTCGACAGGACCGAGTGATTTATTGCCGTCCATACAAAGACCTCTTTAAATAGAGCCCCCCTCGCAAAGCTAACAGTCAATTTAGAAGTAATTACAGAGGGAAACTAACCTCTAAAATGCGCGCGCAAAAAGTTTACTTTTCCGGATTTACGGCGCTTTTGCCGCGCTGTCAAACGCTAGTGATGTAATCAATAATAATTGACATATGTACTTCTTAAATACCACAAATACCGAAATAAATACAAAACATTATAGTTATAAATGTAACAAGATCAAAAATTATAAATAGATTGAAACAGTAAACAAATTTGCTTTTTTTTTACATTTTAGATTTATGCAATCTATGTTAACTATTCACAAAACTTTAGAAACCCATTCTTGTATCTAGAACTTTGTTTTTTAGTTACAATCCTAAGGCCTCCACTGAAATATAGCGTAGGGGATAAACAGAAACAGTCGCCGCCATTATCTCTCACACACTATGTATTGGTCGCATTATGTCCAATAGTATGCGCGCCACGTCTTGTCGTGTTTGTCGCTCACCTAAGACAACGGGTAACTCTTAACATGTGTTGTACAGAAGATGGCCTGTCTTTAGCGGTATATATTACGACTCCATTTGCAATCGCACGACCAAAATACAGAATTATATTAGTGTTAGAAGCTATCATACAAAATACCTACCTTATTAAAGTTCTCTCTTCTTTCTTATATCGGAAAGACATAGATTTATTCAGCTTATTAGGTTCCATGTTACATGACTGGCAGTTTTTTGTGCGATATATTGATATAAAGAAAATTATTTGCCCATATTACACTTATTATTGCATTTTTTTTGTATCGATCATAACGAATGCGTTTCGCACTGGCCCATCACTAGCGAAGCGTTCGGATACATTCCGCAGCTAATTGTAAGCATCGCGCTCGGTTCGGGACGCATTTGTCAATTGTCGCCGGCCTCCCTTGTTGGTGCATAATTAGTTAGTCAACTATTTCTGGAACGCTTTGACGGCTTGTTAGAATATCGAATCGTAAACAAATTGGATGTCGCAGCTAAATGATTGCTTGGGTGTGACGTGTCTTCTCCCTCCGTCCGCCACTCGACTAGGACGTTGTAAAATCAATTTGTCGTTGAGAACGACTTTTTATGGTTGTTTACGTATAGCTGCTTAACTGCACTGTACGAAAACAGATTACTACATGACAGCTTTCATCTACAAATACAAATTTCATTTAAAATCAATGCTTGCTTTTTTTAGAATTAGTGTCCAGAAGATATTCATTTATGTTCACACTGACAAACAGAAAGTGTAATAAACTTTCTTCTACATGACTTGCAGATACCTTTGATTTCATTCATAATATAGACTGCACTTAATAACCCTCAAGTTCATTCCCTCTTCTTTGGTATGCACTTAACCGATGGATGACTAAGGTCCTAAAACCACCATCAGAGCAAAGAAGTTGTAGCATAAAGTGCCGGCACCTATACAATACAGACGTCATGTAAAGCTATTTAATATTAATACGTCTGCGTCTCGCCTGATAAGTGAGGTGCCGTGGCTCCCACTCCACTCCCGTTCCCCATTAAGTACTTATTTTTATCTGCTCTTTTCTTCTGTCCTATCCAAAGGTAACTCAACGCATCAGTAACTCTTTCAACTGTTGCAGATGTCAAGGTAGCAGTAGTCATTAAATAATCAAGAAAAGAGAGAAAATATCAGATATGAGTATTGTGGATGACCTTGGGCGTCTCTGACTTAACATTAGGCTATCCGTTGCTCGTTTTCCTCTTTGTTCTATAAAAGAAATGTCAAGGGCACCGTAAGCCACTTTAGTCGAGTTAAATACACAAAGCAAGACCGAGTTAAATACACCACATACAATGCAATACACATAAAAACATATACATAAAAATTCAACTTTAAAAGTTAAATATTAAGAAGTAAATTATAGTAGACGCTTCATTCAAACCATACAACTTTGTTATGAATCAAACCCTCGTCTCTCGGAAAAGAACATCCCATCTAATTAAAATACAATAAAAGATTTTAAATTAACACAGCACACCACATGTTTACACAAATGGAGTTAATTAGTATGCGTCAATTCTTTCATTTCCCAGACAGCGCCATCTGTGGCCAAATAGATCGCCTGTCGACAGCCGTTCAAATCGATTTGATACATCGAGTTTTTATCATTCGATTCCTTCACAGAAACACCGAATCGAATTCGGATGCCGTAACGTCAATTAGTGAATACTCTCACAGTTTCTTGTGTCGCTTTTTTATCGATAAACACTGTCCCTGATTTAAATCGTTCTTATTACATGCTGCATCTGTGTTTCTCGATTTTTCCTTTATTTACTTAATGGAAAGTATTTAATACAAATAAAGAAACTCGCAAGATTGCGTAAACATAATGGGCAAGAAGAGACATAAGACAAACGGAATTATTAGACTCTCTTACCTCCATCCTTACATTCATAAACCCTTCAAAGTCGAGACTAGGTAGATGATAGGAAATCTCCGAAAAGCGGTTTCAACTATTAAACACTACGATTGGCAACTTCGTTCTAATGACTTTATAAACTGTAGACTTTATAAATGTGCAAGGAGTATGATTGCATTTTTCTTTTACGATATCCAAAAAATTGTTGACGTTTATTATATAATAAAGGCCACTTATGATAACACGAATACCACGAGGACATAACAAAAGTGAAGGAAGTAAACACTAATTAAGAATACATTCAACTTACTATTTTAACGACCATAAAAACCATTAGGATTTTATATTTACGTTAGCAATTATTCTTTTTACTCCTTTCTAATTGTTCAGACAAATTCCATCATCCTAACCATACAGAAGGTTGAAGCCTGTATTTATCCCAATAGTAACAAAAATATAAACATTTAATCGAAGCTACGAAATCAAAAGAGGATTATTTAAAAAAAACGCATACACGGCTTTGATACTGGCAGACGATAAAAAAGAAAACGAACGCCACCGCCCGTGGTGACGGAAAAAGGAGTTGTCCGGACATTACTGAGCGCTTTGCTGCGCCCTCTCGTGTCTGTTAGCTCGATATACGAATTGATTGCGAAAATAAAATAAAAACTTTCCGAACAAACTTTACCTTCCTTTGAGGTGTTTGAGGGTCGTGTTCATGCATTCTATTTTTTAGAAATCGAATATATGAACTGTGAAGATACAAATTGGTTAGTTCGTAGGCATTTAACAACCGAAATTGTCATTTTCAAAGTAAGTGGCCATTCCATGATTGCAGCGTGAAACTATAACCGCTCTTTTCAGACTTTCTTCTTCTTTTATTATAAGTTATATACTGAGACCCGACAGCCTTCTGACTTTCTGGCCATAGTACCCATAAACTATGATAAATTATGGCTACTTTCGTCATAATATAATATGATTTTTATATATGTAACTTAAGGAACTGTCAATAGATGTTTTCCTGTTGATATGATGTTTGGTACAGATCTTGGGAAAACGATTAGAAATAAAATTTTAAAAGCCCACATCGATACCTTAAAAAAATAAGGGGAAAAATCAAAAATTATGGGTTTTGGCATTTGGTAAACAGTGAGTATAATAAAACGAGATCAGACAATAATTGTGGTCATACAATTTACTCAACAATATTTTTACTTTCTTCCTAAAATTCACCGCTACTCAGACACCGCGATTCTAAAAGTTGAAGAAGACGTTTTCTGCATGCTACTACTACTACTACTAGCTATAGTCTGTGTTTCATTATGAGACCTGATGCCTGTGGACTGTCCATTTACTATTCCAGCGTGGACAGACCAGCCTCAGTGAAGGACATCAAAATTCCGCGTTCACTGTTAATTTTGTCATAGCAAAGATGTAAGTTTAAATAGTTGCTATGAACTTTATACACTGGTAATAACGTGTTGGACTTGAACTGTGCAATTATATACGAATAGTAAAGTCTAGAATAAAAGATTTTTAGTTCCTTACGATGTTTTTGTGTTGTCACCTAATATCGTAACAAACCTTTACTACCTGATATCTTTCAAAGCTACCGTGATACATACTCGGGGATCGTTTTTATCTGTATTAAGAACATACACACAGAAACTTTCAGGACGGACCTCCAGATTCCAGAGTTAAGTTTATACATAGTTGCTATGACAAAACGAACATTGAGGAATTTATTGTTATACAAAACAGTTACCTGGACCTGGAGAGTTTTTATAGTTCAAGGATAACGTGATAAGGTAATCTGACCATTTCAAAATGCTCAAGTAACAAAAATCGTATATAGAGACTGTTGATCCTTTACGCAACGGTAAAATTAAAAATGACAACCTTTTTCCCTTCTTGTCATCTAATGTTCAAAATCCAACAGGTCCGCATGACGTCATCGTCGGCTCCTCTGCTATAGGCTCGTCTAAGGCAATCTACGCAGAGCGTTTCAACTTAAGCGTATTAAGCAGTTAAAGGAATTTGGAAATTTGGATTCGTATCAAAGACGGCTGACATGCAATTTTCAACACTTTGGATCAGGATATAAAAAATTGAGAATGGTGCCATCTAGTATAAAATTTAAATAACAATACTTTACGAGAGCTATGCGTGGTTTTGTTAAATCTTTGAAACTATGCATTATGTAGAATACATACATGTAATAAGATTTTTTTTATTACAAAAGGGGTGCAGATTTTTTTTTGCAACCTGTCGGCCAATATGGTTAAGACAGCCGTGTTGACAGTTTATAAAAAGCCTAGTCCGATTATAGACTGTCCAAGTTCACAATCGATTGGTGACAGATACAAACATATGTTATAGTTGGTTATTTAAAACTGCAGCTCTGGTATTAATCTCAGTTCATATTGGTAGAAATTAACAAACGGAGATTCGGCTTTTCATCAATCGTCTATCTGTCCGTTTCGAGTAGTATAAAATACGCTAATAAAAGCTTATATTTTTAAAAAGCATTTTGCTTTTTCACTAATTAATTTTCAATATGTCAATGTGACGAATTTAGTCGTATTTTTCTGTAGCCTAATACAAAGTTTAATAGTAAACCTTACAGATATTTACTAAATAGCTTTGAATAAAATGGTTAAGATTAACAACAGATTATTTTTATTCTGCGGAAAAAATAGCCGCTCGTCAAGTCGTTATTCATCTGTTGGAAAAACACGCCACGTAATATTTTTATCCCTTTAGAACCTCCTTCGGTGTATTTTAATTGGGGTCCTGTTTCAGTGTACTACGTGTCACCCCTCTTATTTATCGGTTAACAAGTTTCTCCCTTACAGTGAAAGTGAAGATAGATTAGGCGTACTTATAATTTAAATTGACATATCATATTTGTTTTTCATATCTAACGTAACATATAAAACCTCCTTTGTAGATACTATCTTAGTATGAAATCCCATGTTCATGTTTTCTCCATATTTGTCGACGTGACGCGCCATTATGAAGGGTATCTTCAAGAGAAGAGTGAATAAGCTGTTACAACAACAGCCTATTCACTCTTCTGTTGGTACGTACTTCACGTAGTGGTGTTATATTAAATGTTAATCGCATTATAATCGAGATCACCTTGCTGGCACAAACACGAAGCATGCTCAACGACAGAATTCTTAGTATCTTCGTAATTATACAACTAAATATAAACTATAATTTATAAAACAGCAACACCTTCCTTTAGGAACCTGCTTTATTGTACTACTGCTACTTTAGTAGGCTCTGCGTAATGTAAATGTTCCGCGGAAAAGCCGTTAAGGGTTCCGCAAAATTATATTTAATACAATTATTGATAACAACGTTCCAATCTTATCATTGAGAGTTATGCTAATAAAACTGTAAGTAACTTACATAATATTTCTAACAAACAATCAATCGGATATCAAATGACTTATTGTGTACCTACAATACTGTCTAAATATAAAATATTAGAAGTAACATTTTTGAATGTATTGACTAATTTACAAAAATTAATTTACAAAAATATCGATAGAACGGTTACTACGAAAAAGCACAATTTTGTACATGAAATGTAGTGTAAAGGTTCATATTTACACCCTTTGGAGGTCACCGAATACCACAGAATCGATTTTTGTAAAGGAGCGGTCGAAATCAGAAATTAGCGATTTCAAACAATAAAAAACGTCAACGGTTCGGCTAGACAAGTTAAATATTTTTATTTGACAGATGTCAAAACGTAGGGTAGGTAGGATTTATTTTTTAGTCTAGCTAGTTAGTTTTGTCAGATGAAGGAGTGCCGGAGACCTAATATCTGTCCTCTCCCCCTTCCCATCCTTTCCTTATAAGGATAGGGGATACGGGAAGGGGAAGAGCATTGGCCAGGAAGGAGATGAATAGAAAAAAATCCCTTTTCCCCGTCTATCTCTTCCTATGTCAATTAAAGGTAGTCAACGCATCTGCAACTCATTTGCCTATGTATAGCGGTCGCTTAATATCAAGTGAACTTAATCGTTTGCCACCTTCTATTGTCCATAAAAAAGCATGCAATTTATTTGAACATCTTGAAGCCGATAAAAATTAAGTCGAAAGATTTTTTACATTGATAAACAGATACATATAGATTGATAAATACTGGTCAAGTTAATCAAAACGTTTTAAAAATAGTCTTATTCAATGTGTAATATTGGCGAGAATACTTTATTGTTAAAGCCCGTTGAAGCTTGAGAACCGTAAAAACATGGTTTGTAATGTTTTTACACTTCTAAAGTTATTCATGTTTCATCCAAAAAAGTACACATTTTCTTATTAGATAGAAAGTAAACCTCTAGTTTAATGATGCTTGTCCATTTAAATCTTTATATTAATATAGATTACTGCAAAATGCTTCTTATTTCTTTCGTATAAAATCGTAATTTCCGTGCATTCGATTAAATGTGAAGGCCAAACTTTACTTTCAAGATCAAGGCTACAAATGCTAAAGATATTGTTATAATGAGATGTCATGAACAAGTAAAACTTAAACGGTGAATTGTTTGTAATATATTTAAATAAGGAACTTGAAGAATTTTTTTTTCAGATGTAATTGAAGCACAGAAATACTGACATGCAGATTTATTGCTAATTAATTAATTACGAGTCGACGAAAGAATTGATTATACATTGGAAACAAAAATTTAAACAAAAACAAAACCGACTTCAAAATATATATATTCAAAAAACAACAAATGCACTAAAATGTAAGAAAATAATTTTACGCAGTTAAACATAAAATCAATTCCTACATCATATTTATTTTTGGATTCGAAGTCAGTCAAGGTAGGTTTGTAACTAAGGGTACTGTTGACGCGAGTTCCCGGTGAGAGGTTAGGACGGGAACAATCGAGTGCGATTTTTATAGTCTATCTATATATATAAAACGCTATATGTTTATGCTCCTGTTTTATAGACAAATTACACTTTTTACGGGTTCAAGATCTTAGTACTAAAAACAGTTTCTCAATCGCAACGTATAATATTGTCCGTAACTAATGTAAACCGCTTAGTAACGTCAACAAAAACATTTAATTTCGACTGCGCCACACTATTGATTGGCAATTATTTTTTTCACGATCATTTATCTTTAATAGATTACCTATTTACTGCAAAAAGGTGGTGAAGGGAACTGGTTCTCTTTCGAACAAACTACTCGGTGACAGATTCGAATGCAATGGTTAACTGTACACACGTTTCGTGTTTAATGTTCAGCTAGGTGTTTTGTTTTTATTTTGTTTAATTTATGAATAAATAAAAAAAATATAAAAAGGCGCAAATAAAAATATAAATTACTTTTTAAATTGTGGCTGTCACTGGCTGATTATGTTTGACGTCTACAAGGCGGAATTAAAACAGAAATGGCGCCAATATTTAGCGGCATCTTTAGGTGAGTTGCTTATCTTTATTAGATAATTTAAATTTCTAAATAAACAAAAACAAAATTATTTTGTACATTAAAGAGTATTAAGAATTATAGTTGAAAAGATTAATTATAAACCGACGCGCTTTCGGTATTATACTGAAAACTGCTTATTCTTTTATGTTTGAAAACATAATTTAAAGTAATTAAGTTGTGCATTGTTTAAAATAGACTAAAGAACATATTCGTGTTGTGAAGAAAAAATTTTCTTTTCAGACAGTAATTTAATCAATCAATGAAAGCGAGTAATTTTTCTTGTAGTAATATTCAAAGTTACTCTGGTGTCCATATTGGAATTCTAGAGACTCTAGATAGAGGACTCCTATATATTGCCAGAAGCACCTGAATATCCTACCTGAATAGCCAAACATTTTGATAAATAACCTCAAAATCTAGAGACCGACAATTGATTTTTCAATGACGCATACCAGTGGCCTTTTGTAACGTTATGCACTAAGAGTAATGGTTCGCTTAACGCCTTCATAGGAGTTCACACTCACAAGTAGTACATGCCAAATCTCGCTCGCTCTGGTGAAAAGTAGTAGTACCGAAATTTGTTGGTTAATTTACTTTGGTTCACCACTATTAAAATTACTACAGAAATTCCTTTGGATACGCTGTACGTGGTTAAAAATGTATACGCACTAGTATTGTAGCATTAATCTAGTTTAGGTATTCCAACAAGCTGCTACAACAAAACCTCAAGGCGAACGAGACTCCCTTGATTAATAAACACGTATCCGCGTCGACTGCAAACTCTATAGTACGGGAGCCGACGATGCTAAACTTGTACATCCTCGAGCGTCGTGAGAACCAATTGGATTTTGAATATTAGATTGAAAAAAGGTTATATATATTCATATATTAATTTTTACTTTTAGCGGTGGGGAAAGCATCTACAGTCTTTATTTTGGATTTTAATTGCTTCGGCTTGTTGAAATCGTCAGATTATCTTATTCTTGAACTATTTCCTCTAAAAAAAAATTACCGCGCTCGATAATGTCCCGATGACGGTTTTGTATAACAAGTTTGTGATCGCCGCACTCCGTTATCTCGTTCTTAAATTTCCGATTATTGAAATGCACACATTAATGGAATGTTAACAAACCGCGCTCGAGTATGACCGGTGATTTTATTTTACAAATTTAATGGGCTACCCTAAGCGCGCGGGTTTACATAGAGGACTGATTTTGGTGTAGGGTACTTATTAGAGTCTAAGGTGTAATAAAACAAATGTTGCGAGTTTAGACTCACTTTAATGTGTTCAAAAGTGGGTACAATCTTTTTCATGTAGACTACCTCCAATACTTATTATTATATTAGGTACAGATTAACAAAACTTTAAACAAACGATTTAGGTTTACATGTTGGGGTTATTGTTTTATAGACAATATAAAACAATAACCCCAACATGTAAACCTAACGCGCTCGATGTTGTACATAAATCTCCTCATCGGCTCCCGTACCACTAGGTGCTGTTCTGTTGCAATGCATAGCACTGGCTAGGGTCACCATAATTGTAACTCGTAAATGGGACAACTTATCGAGAACCAGGAAATTTTATTTTTTTGACGAACAATGAAACAAATAACGAAAAAACAAACCCACTAATAGCAGGCAAGTCAAGTGCACGAAAAAGTCCGCTAGTAGTTTTATAAAGTTTAGAATCTTGCGAATCTAAGACACAATAATATTAAAAATATACACATATTAGGCAACTTCTTGTCAACTAGCAGACATAGATCTTCCCTATATCCTGTAGCTAAATTGTAGTGTGGCTTAGGGCCTATAAGTACAGAAACGAAATATAAGGTCGTGAGTTCGAATCCGCCACTGCATTATTATAAAATATATCAGCCTTATATAATAATAAATCAGCCTTTTCTAGAATGTTCCTCACTGCAGGGGCACAGGCTCCTCTCCGAGAGAGGGAAGGGGCCGTAATCCACGCTGGCCCAGTGCGGGTTGGCAGATGTCAAATGTCTTCGAATTTGGTTCTAAGCCGGTTTCCTCACGATGTATTCCTTCACCGTTTTTGGAGCAGTGGTGATGAAATAAATTAACACAAAGTAAAGCGCCTGACTGGGTTCGAACCCGCGACCTACACAGTACGCAAAGTCGGGGCCTAAACCACTGAGCCACCACTCCATCATTGTTATGGACTATTTCCTAACACAAGATTACGCTGAGTTAAGATGCTAAAAATACAATAAATTATTGACACAATTTGGTAATAATAAAAAACACTTGGGGAAGTTTTTGCAGTTTAATGGAGATTTATGACAACCTACATTTAAATGGCATAAATTAAAAATATTTATGGTTACCGTAAAGAATAATACAATTAAATATTGCACGCGCAGTTCCTTGATAAGCAAGGTCAGAAAAATAAACAAAAGCTACGTGTAATATATGCAATGGAACATAAAAGTTAATATGTTTTGAACATATGATTTTACACGTTAAACATCTTCGATCACTAACGGAATACACAGTAAGGTTTTGTTAACAAGTTTCAACAAGAGACTTTTGAAGGTGTTAGCGTTGCCTACTCCGTAGCCAAGATTCTGGCGTAGGTTCGTTGGTTGGACTACGATTTGTCCAAATATTTTTATTATTATTATATATTTTTTTATACCAAATGCCTATATCAGCAGCTACAGATCATTTCCTCTCCCCTACCTACATATGTGAGATTTTAGAAACCCGCTTAAAAGGTAGAAGATTAATTTTCTTCATACCATCGTTATATGTTTATCTCTGAATCTACCAGAACTGCCTTGCTCCATAGAGACCTTCGTAATACAGTACGCTTAGCTGATATCATCTACTTGTTTGTCTCATTGTATTTTTCCTAATAATGAGGCAACTTTACGTACACCCATGCAGCAAGTTACGGCAGCCTGTGTACGGGCATGTCGATGGGCTGGACGTCACCGGTGCTACCGCAGCTGCGCGGCCCAGGGTCCCCGCTGCCGCACACGCCGACACTTCAAGAGGAGTCCTGGATAGGATCGCTTCTCGTGCTTGGGGGACTTTTAGGTATGCACTTCTCTACTAATGTACCTATAATAGATAGTATTTATTTTTAAAATTTAATTTCATTTAATTTTTTTTATTTATTTCCAAATTGAAAAGCCATTTAATTTCAAAATTGAAAAACTTTTGTTTACTAAACTTATACATTTTCCAGGTCCTCTAATAACGGTACCTCTGTCGAAGCACGTGGGTCGAAGGTGGATTATCATGGGCTCCAACATACCTCTGCTGCTGGGCTGGCTACTGGCCGGGGTGGCCACGGACCTGCCAACCCTGTACGTAGCGCGGTTCGCCTGGGGCTGCGCCACCGGCATGCAGTTCGCGACAGTACCTATCTACATTGGAGAGATCGCTGAAGTAAGCATCAAATAGCAAAAAAAATCTATATCTACAGAAAGAAGAACCATATGGAAATCCGTAACCTTCGTAAATCTAGGAATTGGGAGAGTACCATAATTATGCCTCCAGTATCTCACTTGCCAGACGAAACACAGCATACTTCTACTGGACGCGTGTCTTCTGTGATGTCATGGTCTCCACCACTGTTGAATATTTATTATGACAATTTTAAAGATTTTACTAGAGGTATCAGTCAGTTTTAAGTAGACTTATTAGTTTGTTTCAACCTAAACATATGTTTCAATGTGTGCAGGACAAGATCCGTGGTTCCCTCAGTGCGCTGTTTCTCCTCTTCATCAATGTGGGCTTCCTGCTGGCGTACGCGATCGGGCCCTTCACGTCGTACTGGGGCCTGACCGCGGCAGGTGGCATCCTGTCGCTCTTCTACGTGCCCTTCACATGGCTCATCCCGGAGACGCCATTCTTCTTAGTGTACAAAGGTATACATACCGTACCTACCTACACTGTACCGTATGCTACCTATATTGCGTGATAACCATAGTCCTGATAGTCCAACCGTCTTAGAACCTCGAGAAACGGGAAAGGTGCGTCACGCCATTGAAGTAAATGTATTTTAAGTTTTACGTTTCGTCTATTGTGCGAATTGTTGGCCTATGCCTTTCCTTTTTTCATCGCTCCCCCTTTAGTTTTTCTAATCTACATCCCTTAAAGACTGGCAACGTAGCTGCTACTCATCTGATTTTTGCGGATGTCTATGTCCTTTGAATTACCTTGAGTTTTTTTTAATTGCATATACATATGTAAAATTTTTAGGTAACATAGAAGAAGCGTCAGAAGTACTGCAGAAGTTGCGAGGTTTGAACAGAGAGAAGGTTCGGCCGGAGCTGGAAGCACTGCAGGCGATGGTAGCAAGGGAGTTCAAGGAGGAACCCAGGGTCAGAGATCTCTGGGCAACCAGAGGACAAGTCAAGGCATTAGGTGGGTATCTCATTTATAAAATATATTTTTTATAGATAAATATTGGAAAATAAAGCTAAAGGATTTGTTTAATTAGGAATAGTTTTTATCGCCATCATTATAGAAACGTCAATTCGATGTAATTTTTTGATGTTACTTATCGATAGTTGGGTTCCGGTTAAAATCAATTGATTATTTTGTTTAATAATTCGTCTTAGATTATTAGGAATCATGCAAAATTATGAATTAACCAACGGTTAAAGTCTACGGACGACCGTAAGGTTCGTTCACGATTATTCAAAAAAGCCTCCGAATAAGTTCTCATAAAACACGCCTTTTTCAAGTTTGCCATTGCCTTAAGGCAGTTTAAAATGTATAAACCGTCGCATTTGTTATATCATTTAAATCAATTAAATGATATAACAAATGCGACGGTTCCTAAGCGACAACAAATTATTGAATTGAATTGTTTGGGTATGTCGTTAGGCTCACAAAGTGACTTTGTGACGTGCAGGTATTTGCGTGTTCCTGGCGATGCTGCTGCAGCTGTCGGGCATCGACGTGCTGCTGTTCTACATGGAGGAGCTGCTGCAGAAGGTCGGCAGTGGGATCTCCGCCGCCGACGGCACCATCATCATGGGGGTCGTGCAGGTCTAAACCTTAAATAATATATACATTTTCAATCGTTTTTACTATTGTGATTTAGTTTCATTCACGTTTCATTCCTTTTATCTTAGGTGGTGACAAGCTGCATCACGCCGCTCGTGGTTGACAGGCTCGGCAGAAAACTACTAATGTGGACAACATCTCTAGGACTTACTGTATTTTTGGTAAGTTTGTTGATTACTTTGAAAGTGGCTTTGGACCAAGGTATGTATATATCTTTTATGTACCCTTGTATGTCCTTAAATTACTACCACAATAAAATTTATTTGTTTATGAGGATCCTTCGAGCCCCAAGATTACCTTAAACACTCCAAGAAAAGGGGTGATTGAAAACCAGCGCCAGCCATCATAACCTCGCGTCGGCTACTGCTGAGTCATCCCTTTGCCTGTTATATTTGTAATGGTATTATTTTCAAAATTTATCTACTTCCTTCTTAACTGAACATCTTTTGCAGGGCATCATCGGGGTGTACGCGCTGCTGGACTCGTACTTTAAGTACGACGTGACGCACGTCACCTTCATACCGCTGCTCTGCCTCGTCATATACATGGTGCTCTTCACGCTCGGTCAGTTTCTCGTCACTATATTCGTCTTCTGGCTCCGCCATATCACCTTATCCTTTGCTTTCTTTAGATTAAACGTATAGCTAATATGTTTACGCAGTGAAGCTCCGCGTTGTTAACATCAAGTCTTTGTAATTCAAATAAAATAAAGTCACAATCAAGTACGAAATTTAACACGGAGTTTTTTACTACAAAGTCTCTTCAATCTACAAAAGAAAAAGAAGAAGACCGGCGTAATCATTTGGTTTTACTATGCACAGGTTACTATGCTCTCAATTTTGCAGTTTAAGTCATAATTGAATATTTCTCCCTGCCCTTTTCCCACTTATGTAGGGTTAGCACAGTACGACCGGAGTCTATACTTGTAAGGTTTTACTACAGTTTTTTCCGGCCGGCAATTTGCCTATAATTAATAATTTACACTAAAATAATTTAACAATTCCAACTCACATTAAATTCGTAATATGGTTAATGACAATAGTCGAATGGCGGATTTGAACCCACGACAATGTTTCGCACTCCGTGCCCTTAGGCCCGTAACCATTAAGCTATTGCCGCTGACAAATCTTTATGACATAATTTATTAGAATAATTAACAATTGAGAGAATTGGCTGGACACGACATCAGTTAAGTCCCTCGCCATCGTATGTCGGTTTTTAAAGGAGTATGCTTATTTTTCAAAGGAAGCCTTATTGATTAGCAAACAGGCTAAAGTTCAGACAGTTGACAAGAGACATGTTGTGTGACAGTCCCGAATCTAGAAGGGGAGGACAGCAAATAGGGACAAATTCTCGAACCCCCTCTTTTTCTATTCACTCCTTATCTCTTCGTAACCTAGACTAGCTACAAGTTTCTGCAACTCTGCGAGTTCTCATTCTTTCTGTAGCCATAGCTACCTAAAGGCATACTTAGGCGTACTTCTTGCTATTTTTTCTCCATCTTAAATAGATATAACTGTGAATAAATAGGCATTTATATTAATGTATTTCAGGCGTGGGTCCGGTGCCGTGGATCCTGGTGGCGGAGATGTTCCCCGTGAAAACGAAGTGCCTCGCGAGCGGCATCGCCTCCTTTATGTGCTTTCTCGCCGGCTTCGTGTGGACCAGGTCAGAAATACCAGAAGCCGCGCATTCAGGTTCCACGACCGTGTGAACAAAATAAATGTTCATTCATAGCTATTTCAATGTTCACAATATATTCGAGCTGTAGGGCTACCCTAGTTATTGTAGCTTAAAATTAGTATTGTTGTATACGTTAGTACAACACTACTAATTTTAAGCTACAATAACTAACGACAATGACTACAAAAGTCCCGTATTGGTTGCGCTGCCACACAACAAACTAGCTGTAAATATATGAACATCAACATCTGTTGTACGAACTTGCTGGCTCGACCGGTGAAATACCACGACCGCAGAAGACACGCGTTAAGTAGAAGTATTGTGTTTCGTTCGAAGAGTAACGTGCCGGAGGCCTAATCCTAGTTTTTCCCCGATTCCGATTCTTTTCTAATAAGGAAATAATGGGGAAGGGAAGAGAATTTGACGGGGGAGGGGATGAATAGGACGAAAAAGAATATATCCTTTATTCTGTTTATCCCCTCTTCCATCCATTAAAGGTAGGCCTATATCAAGTGAACTGCTTGTTCGTTTGCCACATTCTCCTATATAAAAAAATCTACAAAAGTCGTATTCGTTCGTCGTCTTGGTTGGCGTTGTCGCTCACCGAAAAAATTTCAGTTAGAAAAACTTAAATCATTATTTAAATAAAGTCATTCGAATCTTGATTCCAATCATTTTAAATGGTAATACCAATAATACTACAAAACGGCATTACAATAATACTAAAAGAGGGCATTACAATAATACGAAGACGGCATTACAATATAAATTATTTTGCTTAAACTTGTGTCTACTGTACGAAGAGCTGCACGCTGTCCCGATTAGGAATACAGTACAGTTGAAAAATAATCTATGTGACTCAACAAGGTTCTTCCGGGACGTGGCGGCATCCTACGGGATCTATACGGCG